>JAPVLO010001199.1:0-256470 GCA_027257055.1 Cephalopachus bancanus
AGTAGCCAGAATTACAGGCGTGCGCTATCACGCCGGCTGTTTTTTTTTGATTTATTGCAGAGATGAGGTCTCGCTGCCCAGGGGGTCTTGAACCAGCAGGCTCAGGCAATCCACTCACCTCAGCCTCCCAAAGGCGCGGGATTACAGGCTGAGCCACCGAGCCCGGCTAACAACTTTGGTAAAGTCTCAGGATACAACATCGATGTACAAAAGTCAGTAGCATTTGTATACACCAATTATGCTCGAGTGGAGAATCAAATAAAGAATTAATGTCCACACCAAAAATAATCTACAGATTCAACACAACCCCTATCAAAATACCAACATCATTTTTCACAGAACTAAAAATCTTACAGTTTATATGGAACCAAGAAAGAGCTTGAATAGCCAACGCAATCCTAAGTAAAAAAAGAACAAACATGGAGGAATCAAACTGCCTGACTCTAAATTATAGTAAAAGGCAGTAGTAACCAAAACAGCATGATACTAATACAAGAAAAGACAGATAGATCCATGGAACAGAGTAGAGAATGTAGAAATAAAGCCACATACTTACAATCAACTGATCTTCCACAAAGCTGACAATAATAAACATTAGGAAAAGGACAGCCTGTCAAATAAATGGCGTTGAGGGTGCTGAGACAACTAGGTACCCATATGAAGAAAAATTAAACTGGACTCCTACCTTTCACAATATACAAAACTTAACTCAAGAGGAATTGAAGACTTAAATGTAAAATCTCAAACTCCAAAAATCTTAGAATTCCAGTAAGGATGGCCATCATTGATAAATCCCAAAACAATAGATGCTGGCATGGGTGTGGAGGAAAGGAAATGCTTCTACACTGTTGGTGGGAGTGCACGCTAGTTCAGCCTCTATGAAAGCAGTGTGGCGATTCTTAAATAACTAAAAATTGACCTTCTATACAATCCAGCAATTCTTATCCTGTGAATATACCCAAAGGGACATAAATTGTTCTACAAAAGAGACACCTGCACACACATGTTCATGGCTGCACTATTCACAATAGCAAAAACATGGAACCAACCCTACTGCCCACTGAAAGTGGACTGGAATAAGAAAATGTGGTGCATAAATACAATGGAATATTACATAGTCAAAAATAAAAAGAAAATCATGGACTTTGCAGAAAATTGGATGGAGTTGGAGATTATCATACTTAGTGATCTATCACAGAAATAAAGAACTGAGTACTACATGAGTCCTCACTCAAGTGGGACCTGAACATCAGTCACATTAACAAAAGAGAGGAATCGGCAGTTGCTAGACACTACCAGGGGGACATGCAACAACACAAAGGGTACTGGTCCCAAACCAGGGGAAGTGAGGACCAGTTGGAGGCCCAAACTTTCCCTGCACGAAGCCCGCTTATGTAGCAAATCCTGATTTGCATCCCACATCTCTATAGTAAAAAAAATACTTTGAAAAATCTTAGAAGAAAACCTAGAAAACACTATTCTGGACATCAACCTAGGGAAAAAAAAAATTTCTGATGAATACCCCAAAAGCAAATAGACAAAAACAAAAATAAACGAATGGGACTTCATCAAACTAAAAAGCTTCTGAATAGCAAAAAACAAGCAAATAAACAACAAAAACAGGGTAAACAGGGAAACTACAGAATGGAAGAGCATTTGTAAATTATACCTCCGACAATGGAATCTACAAAAACTCAAACAACTTAACATGGAAAACAAAAAACAAGGGGGAAAAAACCAAACAACTCCACCAAAAATGGGCAAAAGATATGAAAAGACACCTTCCAAAAAAAAGACACACAAGTGGCCAACAAACACATGAGAAAATGTTCAACTTTACTAGTCATCAGAAAAATCCAAATTAAAACCACAATGAAGTATCATCTTACACCTGTCAGAATGGCTATTATTAAAAAGTCTAAAGACAGCAGATGTTGACTTTTTAATAAGTCATATACTGTTGACGAGATGGCAAACTCATCCAACCTTTGTGGAAAGCAATATTTTCTCAAAGAATTAAATACAGAACTACCATTTGACTCAGCAATCCAATTACTAGGGATCTACCCAAAGGAAAATAAATGATTATATTAAAAAGATGCCTGCACTCATATGTTCATTGCAGCACTATTCACAATAGCAAAATAACAGAACCAACCTAAGTGCCCATCCACTATTGACTGGATAAAGAAAACGTGGTATACATATACCATGGAATACTATGCAATCACAAAATTACAAAATCATGTCCTTTCTGCAACATAGATTAAGCTGGGAAACATTTGTCTAAGCAAACTAACTCAGAAACCGAAAAACAAACTTTGCATGTTCTCACTTATATGTGGAAGCTGAATGGCCATAAAGATGAAAATAATAGACACTGGGAACAACAAAAGAGGAAAGGCAGAAAGTTAACTCTCAATACAATAGTCACCTGAAGCACAACCCCCACCAGTATGCAGTATGTACATGTAACAAAAAAATATACTTGTATTCCCTGAATCCAAAATTTTAAAAAGCAAAAAAAAACAAGTAACCCAATTTAAAAATGAGCAGAGGACATGAATAGGCTTTTTAAAATGAGACATATAAATGACCAACAAGTATATGGAAAGGTGCTCAAGACCCCTAATTCAACGGAAAATTATACATTAAAACCACAATGAGATATTACTTCAAACCTGTTAGGATGCATATTACCAAAAAGACAAGAGATAACAAGTATTGGCAAGGGTGTAAATAAATGGAAACCCTTGTACACTGTTGGAAAGAATGTAAATTGGCACAGCCATTATGGAAAACAGTGTGAAGTTTCCTCAAAAAATTGAAACAGAGTAGTACTGTGTTATCCAGCAACATAACTCCTGAATATTTATCCAAAAGCATTAAGTCCAGTATACCAGCGGTATCTGTATCCTCATGTTTATTGTAGCATTATTCACAATAGACAAGATTTAGCCACTTGGAAACAACCAAAGTGTTCATCAACAGGTGAATAAACAAAGAAAATGTGGCATATATAGGTATAAAATTGGAATATATAGATATAAATACACAATTGTGTATTATTCAACCATAAAAGAAGGAAATTCTGCCATTTGTGACGACACTGATGAACCTGAAGAAGATTATGCTAAGTGGAATAAGCGAACCACAAAAGACAAGTGTTGCATGATCATATTTATACGTGGAAGCTGAAAATGTCAAACCCACAGAAGCAGAGAGTGAAATAGTGTTTGCTAGGGCCTGGGGGTGGAGGGGACGTTTTGGTAACAGGGTACAAATTTTCACTTATAAGATGAATATGTTCTGGGGATCTAATGTATAGCATGACAACTATAGCTAATAATACTGCCTTTTGTGCTTGAAATTTACTAAGAGAGCAGACCTTTTGGGTTCTTGTCTTAAAATAAAAACAAGATAATTTGTTTTATGAGGTGACATGTGCTAATCAGCTTAACTGTGGTATTTTCTAATATATATGTGTATCAATTCTTCACATTATATGCCTCAAATATGCACAATTTTTATTTGTCAATTGTATCTTAATAAAGCTGGAAATAAAACCTCACAGTAAATTTTTTTAAAAAAGAAAATACTAAAAGGTTTGTTAGAATTGTGTCCCACACAATGACTAAGATGGGCCACAAAATTGCATTGACTTTCCTGGTGGCTAAAAGTAAAAGAGAAACTTGATCAGCTAAAGATTCATTTTATCTATACAACTAATATATTCTATTTTCTTAGGAAGACAACTATGGTTGTCAGCTAAATATGAGCTAAATGTTGCCAGGAGGCCCCTATGAAAGTGATGTTGATGAATGGAAAGTTCAGTATTCTTGACAACATCTCATGATTACAAATAACTGAGTTTAACACCACTAATTTCTATAGCATCCTTTTATACAAGACAGTGAAGGATGCATGGCAAGTAAAATGACTTTGTGTTGAATCAAAACAAATGTATGACTATCTGATATTTTTTGAAAAAAATAGAAATTAGAAAATATAGAAAAAGAAAGTAATTTTGATAATTCTGCCATAATACAAAGAGGTTCTCTATGATTGAGGTGTGATTATGAATGATGATGGTTAATGTCAGAACAAACGGGTCATTGCACAACTCATTCTCCATTATCAGTAAAGGGAAGGAGGCTACTTTTTTTCCACTGTATTTTTAGAAGAATTTTCTAGAACTTTATTTTCCAATACAGTGGTTTCTAGCCATTTAGACCTTTAAGATGTGGCTAGTTCTGAGATGTGAATTAGATGTAAAATACATATTGAATTTCAAAGATTGAGTACAAAAAACCTAAAATGTCTCTTTCATAATTTGTAAATTGATTACACATGGAAATGATAGTATTTTTGCCATATTATGTTAAATAAAATTTATAATTAATTTTTAAGTGCAATAAAGGGAGTTCTACTATAATTTTTCCTATAATTATCTTCCCACTTTGATTCGAAAACTTTACAAGTTTTCCAAAGCAGAAAGTTCATACTACTACTCCCTTTTGCATGTTGAGGAATGTATCAGTAGGTTGGGATCCATTGTGACTTGAGCATTGGTTGCTTAATACACAATAACAACTTAGAATTGACATAAAAATTTATCATAAATTTTTAAATCTGACTTGCATATCTCTAACAAGTATCACTCTCTATCACATGGAAAAATTTAATTTTAAACTAACTGAACTTGAAAGCATGTGGGATTGTGTTTTATGTCAAGGCTGTGCCAAAGGAAAGAATACCAGACAATTATCTGGTCCATAATGATATTAATAACGAGCAATTGATTCTGAGAGGACAAACGTGCATATGAGAAATGCTAAAGTAATTACCGCAACACTAAAGAATTATTAATATAGGACTAAGGCCAGAGAGAACGAATGGTCAGGACAGCTGTAACAGGTACAAGAAGTGAGGAAGGAATTATTCTTAAATTGATTAGTCAAAATACTTCCCTTGATAACCTCCTACTGTTTTACTCACATTAACAAAATGTTATTGTCAAAGTGCGTGGCATGGTTTAGATATCTGTCCCCTCTGCCATGTGATTCCAGTTCCCTTTCACCCTCCTCCATGAGTAGAAGCTTCCTGAGGTTCTCACTGGATGCAGATTCCAGTGCCATGCTTCTTGTATAGTCTTCAGAACCATGAGCCAAATATCTCTCTTTGATTTATAAATTACCCATTTGTAGGTATTCCTTTATAGTGACACAAAATGGATAAACAGTACATTAACTCCAAAGTGATGGATGACTTAAAAAATGTCATCAATGCATTTGTTCCTTCTATGATTGGTGATTTACGAGCTTTATTGCCCATACCACACGGAGTGTTCAACAGTTTTTGAGCAAAAACAGCATGACCTCCACACCCAACCCTCCCTATTCACCTGATCTCTCCCAGAGTGCCCTTCTTTTTTTGTTTTCCCAGATGAAAAGTAGTCCTCAAAGAGGAACATTTTGCCAATGTGGAAGAGGTGAAACAAAAAAGGACAGAGGAGGATGGGTCGGGAAAATGGCAACTGAGCCAACCGGACTATGTGAGTACCGGAGTGAGTGAGCAAGTAATGCAATATTTTGCATACATCCTGGTGAGTGGGTGGGCATGTGAGTGACTGACTGAGTGAGGGCTAGAGAGCTAGTGACCAGGGCTCTCCTGGTGTAGTGGCACGTGCTGCAGCTGCTTGTCTTTGACCATAGTGATTCCCGGGATGCAGAAGCCGAGCACGATTTTTTTTAATCAACAAAACCCTTCCTGGGAAGAAAATGCTGACTAAGTGAGGCCTCGTGAGCAAGTGGCCAGGGCCTTCCTGGTGCAGCAGCTGGTGCTGCAGCTTCTCTGTTTGGTAACTGCTCTTCCCAGGTCTCAGAAGCCGAGCACCATGTTTTTTAAACAGACAAAAACTTTCCTGTGAGGAACCAGCAGTGAGAGACTACCTGCGCCAGGCTCTGCCTCACCACTGCAGAAAGAGAGACTGCTGGCTCCAGGCTCTGCCTCACCACTCAGTGCCTGGCTGGACACAAGCGGCAGAGGCTGCAGAGGGAGCCCAGAGGCAGAGTACCACCGGAGAGGACGAGAGGCACCCTGCCACCAAATTGAAGGCGGGGCAGGAAAGTGTTCGGACTTGCTCACCATGGAGCAATAGATCTAATCTCTGTGTCCAGCAGATAAACTACTCAGGGACTGATTATGACACAGAGGGAAAATCCTGAAAGCACAAACATCAGAAAACCTGATGAGTGCTGAGTCCCAGGTGCCCGGCCCCCTACTCTGATCCAGCTGTGGGACAAAGGGTGTGGCCAGAAAAGGATGAGGAAGACCTCCAAAGATATCAGTGGTGAGTCTAGGGCTGACCCAAACCCCTTTCTCCCCAGCAGTCTGGGCCACGACTGAGAGTGACAACCCCGGCGGAGCCTGGATGTCAGTCACAGTAGGAGAACTCCATTCCAGAATAGGCCTGGCTGAAGCACCCTCCGTGAGTACATACCTGGGGAAGAGACAATCCTGCACTTCCCCACTGGAGATGTCCCTGACCATACGAGAGAGGGAGGGGATGATTGCAGCCCCACCCACCCCTACTGCACCTCCTGCTTCCTTGAAAGAGATAAAAGCTCTGCAGGAGAGAACAGATAAGAGGAACAATTACAGAGCCTGCCACAAGAGGACAGGGATTTTTTTTTTTAATTTTTTAATGTTTGTTAGTTCATCTATTTTTAAAATATTTTTCCTTTGTGCATGAATGTGCATGTGAGGGTTTGATCTGCATCCCCCATTTTTTTTTTTTTTTGAGTTGGAGTCTCAATCTGTCGCCCAGACTGGAGTGCAGTGGCCACTCCCGGCCACCGCAGCCTTGACCTGCTGGGCTCCGGCAATCCTTCTGCCTCAGCCTTCCAAGTAGCTGGCACTACAGGCGTGCACTACCACGCCTGGCTTATTTTTTGATTTATTGTAGAGATGAGGTCTCGCCAAGTTGCCTAGGCAAGTCTCGAACACGTGGGCTCAGGCAATCCACTCACCTCAGCCTCCCAAAGGTGCGGGATTACAGGCATAATCTGTATCCCCCCAATTTTTAAAATTCTCTTCTTTTTCTTTCTTCTTTTTTTTCTGTTTGTTTTTTTATTCTGTTTTTTTTTCTGTTTCTGTGTGTATTTCTGTTTATGCATGATTGAGTGTTCATCTTTCAGTTTTTTGTTGTTGATTTGTTTTTCCTTTTTTGAGTTTCTCTTTATTTTATCTTATTTCTTTACTTTGAGATGTGTGTTTTTTTGTTCTTTGGCTTTTTTTTTCTGGTCTTTCAGTTTTTCTTCCTCAATCATTTCGTGCTAGGCATGAGTGTGTGTGTGTTTAGTATTCCTGGTTTTTTTGTTGTTGTTTGCTTTCTTTCACTTTGTTGTTATTCCAGTATGTTTTGGGGTGTTGTTGCTATTCCAGTTTGTTTTGGGGTGTGTGGGTATGTCTGTGTGTGTGTTCAAATATTTTTTGCTTTGGTTTTTGCTTTTGTTGTTCTGGGTTTTTTCTTCTTTTTATTTTATTCTTGTCCATCTTATGTCATTCTATTTCTTTCTGTGCTCCTCACTGCTGTCATTGTATCTTTGGACTCAGGGGATACACATACATAACCATTGCATCATCATATATAGTGGTGGTAGGGAGTGGGTCTCAGGGAACACTTACCACAATCAGTGAACATTGTAATTTGCAAGTAGTTTCTGAATTCTAGCTCCCCAACTCCTACCTTATTAAATTTTCAAAACTACAAGGGACAGCAAAGCTTCTCATCCATAGTCTTGTTTCAAAATAGAACAATTCCAGAGCTGGATCAGGAAGGAATAGATGACTGAGTAAATATCAGAAGGAAAAGCCTATCCCACTGACACTGAATAACAGAACTAAAGAGAAAAGCAAGAAATCTGTCACAAATGAGGAAAAACCAAAAGGAAGACCACAGTTAATTTCAAGTGTAACAAAGAGAAAACTCCTGAAAAATCAGACCTTGGAGCCCAAACAATGGAAGTCATCAACTACTGGATACGAAAGAATACGATGGGAATTAAGGAATAGATGGGAAGAGTGAATAAGACTCAAGAAAGACAAGATGCAACACCGAAAGAACTTGTAACAGAAAATTTGGGAATATAAATTTCATTCAGGAAATAAATAACAAGATGACAAGCATGGAAGCAGAACTAGTCTAGCCAAAGAAAGAATCTCAGAACTTGAAGACCAGAACATGGAATTAACCTGATCTGTAAAAAAATAGAAAGAAAACTCAGAAAAAAAGAACAAAGCCTACAAGAGATATGTGATAATATCAGGAGGCTGAAACTAGACCTGATTGGTACCCCAGAAGAAGAAAGAGAAATGGAGAACACCTTGGAGCAAGTATTCCAGGAAGTAATCCAAGAAAACTTTCCCCATCTCACCAGAGAAATGACCAGCCAAGCACAAGAAATATGGAGAACCCCCACAAGACATTAAATGAGAAGACCAATCCCTAGATACAAGTAATTCACCTACACAAAGTAGGCACAAAAGAAAATATCCTAAAGGAAGCACATAAAGGTCAGACTATCTACCATGGAAAACCAACCAGAATAGTAGCAGACTTATCAGCAGAAACACAACAAGCAAGAAAGCACTGGAGTCAAATATTCAAGCAACTACTAAGTAAACTAAAAAAAGATATTGACCCTAACACGATTATAGCAGGAGACTTGAATACACCACTAACAGCCCTAGGTAGATCATTGAGGCAAAAATAATAATAATAATAATAATAATAATAATAATAATAACAATCAACTCAGAACCTAAACTTTATGCTCTACCAAAAGGACTTAATAGATACCTACAGATTATTCCACCGAATAACCACAGAATATACATTCCACTCATCAACACATGGAATACACTCCAAGATCCATCATACCCTTGGCCATAAAGCAAGCATAAACAAATTCCATAATGTTGAAATCTTGCCATACACCTTCTCAGACCACAGTGAAATAAAAATAAATATCAACACCAACAAAATTTTACCAAAGCCCACAAAGACATGGACACTAAATAGCATGATGCTGAACAACTACTGGGTCAACACTGAAATCAAAGCAGAAATTAAAAGATTCCTGGATGCAAATGAAAAGGAAGAAACATCTTACTAAAACCTCTGGGATGTTATGAAATCAGTTCTAAGAGGGGAATTTATATCTCTATGAGCACACATCAAGAAAATGGAGAGATCACAAGTTGAGAGCCTAACAAATCACCTAAGGGAGCTAGAAAGAGAAGACCACCAAAACCATAACTTTAGCAGAAGAATCTAAATCACCAAAATAGGAGCCAAAATACAGGACACAGAAGACAAAAATATCATAGAAAACATTAGCAAAACAAAAAAATGGTTCTTTGAAAGGATCAATGAGATTGATGGACCCCTAGCCAGAATGACCCAGAAAAAGAGACAAAAAGCCTAAATAAACACAACCAGAAATATAATCATCAAATCACAAATGACTCCGAAGAAATACAAAAGATTATTAGTGATTACTATGTACACTTATATGGAAACAAACTTGATAACCTAAATGAAAAGAAAGAATTTCTGCCATTACACAACCTCCCCAGGTTAAAACAAGAAGACATCGAGACACTAAATAGTCCAATAACAAGTCAGGAAATTGACTCTGTCATATGAAAACTCCCTACAAAAAAAGGCCCTGGACTGAATGACTTTCCAGCAGAATTCCATAAAACATATGAGAAGGAGCTGATGCCAATCCTTCTGAAAGTATTTCAGGCATTTGAGAAAGATGTAATTCTCCCCAAATCATTTTATGAAACTAATGTCACACTGATACCCAAACCAGGTAAGGATCCAACAAAAAAAGAGAACTACAGGCCAATATCCTTTATAAACATAGATGCAAAAATCCTCAACAACATTCTACCAAATCAGATCCAAAAACACATATCACAAATCATTCACCATGACCAAGTAGGCTTCATGCCCTGGATGCAGGGCTGCATCAGCATCTGCAAGACAATGAATGTAATTAAATACATCAACAGGTGTAAAAACTAGAAGCAAATGATTATATCATTAGATGCAGGAAAAACCTTTTGATAAAATCCAGCATAACTTCTTAATAAAAATCCTCAAAACCCTAGGTATAGAAGGAACATACGTCAAAATAGTATCACCTACAATAAACCCACAGCTAACATATTACTAAATGGACAGAAACTGTAACCATTTCCCCTGAAAACTGGAACAAGACAAGGCTGCCCACTCTCACTCTTGTTCAACGTTGTATTGAAAGTCCTAGCTAGGACAATTAGACAAGAGAAGGAAATCAGGGGTATTCAAATAGAAAAAGAGGAAGTCAAGTTATCCCTCTTTGCTGAGGATATGATCCTATAACTCGAAAATCCAAGAGAATCTGTCAAAAACCTGCTTGCACTGATAAAGGACTTTTGCAAAGTCTCTGGGTACAAAATAAATGTGCAAAGGACAGGTGCATTCCTATACACCAACAACAAGCAGGCAGAGATTCAAATTAAAAAAGCACAATCCCATTCACAATAGTCACACAAAAAATGAAATACCTTCGCATCTTACTAACCAGAGAAGTGAAAGACCTTTACAATGAGAAATATAAAACACTGCTCAAAGAAATCCAAGAAGACACAAACAAATGGAGAAATAATCCATGCTCATGGATAGGAAGAATCAACATTAAGATATACATCCTGCCAAAGGCAATTACAGATTCAATGCAATACCCATTAAATTACCAACATCATTCTTCTCAGACCTGGAAATGACAATACAGACATTCATATGAAAACATAAACAACCGTGAATAGCAAAAACAATCCTCAGCAAAAGAAACACAGCAGAATGTATCAGACTTCCAGACGTCAAACTTTACTATAAGGCTATAAGAATCAAATCAGCCTTGTATTGGTACAAGAACAGTCATACAGACCAATGGAACAGGACAGAGATTTCAAGAGTAGTGTCTCAAATTCTCAACCAGCTTATCTTTGACAAAGCCTCCAACAACAGCCACTGGGGAGAGGAGAATCTATTCAATAAATGGTGCTGGGAAAACTGGCTGACCACATGCAGAAGATTGAAACAGGATCCCTACCTATCACCATACACAAAAATTAACTCTAAGTGGATCAATGACCTACACACAAAATCTCAAAATATAAAATGTTAGAAAATTGAGGAGACATCTTTATGGAAATTGGAACTGGCAACCAATTCCTGATCAAAACCCTAAGTGCCCATGCCATATAAGAAATAAGATAGACATGTGGGGCCTCATCAAATCGACTAGCTTCTGCAAAGCAAAAGAAACCATCAAGAGAGAGGGAGACAGCCCACAGAATGGGAAAAAATAGTTGCCAACTGCATGTCCTAATATATCTAATCTACAAGGAACTGAAATGCGCCAAAAAGAAAAAACAAACAGTTCCATTAAAAAGTAAGCAAAAGACATGAATAACATGAATAGACACTTCTCAAAAGAAGATATACAGGTGGTCAACAAACACATCAAAAAGTGCTCAACCTCACTAATCATCAGAGAAATGCAAATCAAAGCCCCATTGAGATACCACCTAACCCCAATAAGAATGGCCATCAGCAATAAAACAGACAAGAACAGATGCTGGCAAGGATGCAGAGAAAAAGCAATGCTTCTACACAGCAGGTGGGAATGCAAACTAGTGCAACCTCTTTGAAAGACCATGTGGTGATTTCTGAAAAGACTAAAAATTGACCTTTGATATGACCCAGCAATCCCCCATTGCGAATATACCCAGAGGAACTCAAATCATTCTACAAAAAGGATACCTGCACACGCATGTTTGTTATAGCTCTATTCACAATAGCAAAAACATGGAACCAACCATGCTGCCTATCAAAGCCGAAGTGGATTAAAGAAATGTGGTACATATACACAATGGAATAATTTGCAGCCATAAAGAAGGACAAACATATGGACTTCGCAGCAACTTGGATGGATTTAGAGTCAATCATATTCAGTGATCTATCACAGAAACAAAGAACAGAGTGCCATATATTTTCACTCATAAGTGGACCTTGTACAATTATCTAATACTATAAGAAAGGGATTGGCAGTAATGGGAAACTGCCAGGGAAGGGGGGTAGGTTTGGCAGCTGATGAAATTGCTGGGGAGGGGGAACGGCACACCTTATCAACAAGGGTACCTTCATAAAACAACATTTCTTTACCTAACCCCCAACCCTGAATTGTATCCCACATCTTAAAAAAAAAAAAAAAGGACAGAAGTACTAAAAGGCATCAAAACTGACAAGTTCAAAAACTGCTTTGAGCAATGGAAAAAGTGTCTTGATAGGTATATTGCATCAAATGGAATATACATTGCATCAAATGGAATATGCATCAAAGTACTACTTTGAAGGTGACTGAACTTTAAACATGTAAAAATAAATGCACAAATTTTTATAAATAAATTCCATTTTGGGGGGGTCTCCCCTCATCTATATATGTGTATCCCATTTGCAGTATCCATTTATCCGTTCATGAACATTTAGATTGATTCCACATCTTTGCAATTGTAAATTGCCTTTGCTCATATTTTAATCAGGTCATTTGTTTTGTTTTGATTCGGGGTTTTCGGTGGTGAGCAGTAAAAGATTCTTATATATTTTAGATATTAACCTCTTATTCAATAGTTTGCAAATACTTTCTCCCATTCCTTGGGTTGTATTTTCACTCTGTTGATTGTTTCCTCAACAATGTGCAGAAGGAATTGGAGATGATCATCCTAAATGAAGCAACATCGGAATGGAAAATCAAATGCTGCGTGTTCTCACTTATATGTGGGAACTAAACTAAGGAACTGCAAAGTCATATAGAATGACATAATGGAAACTGAAGACTCAGAAGGGGGAGGATGTTGGATGGTAGGGATGAAAAATCACCTACTAGTTAAAATGTGCACAGGTGGAGATGGAGGGTAAACTTAAAAAGTTGTCATCTTCGCCACTATACAACGCATCTATGTAACCAAAAATCATTTGTATCCCCTAAAGCTATTGAAATAAAATTAATGGTAAAAAATAATTCATCACCATTATTTTTCTTATTCTCTAAATTTTGGTGCTCTGGGGAACAAGATCATAACTTCACTGTAGATATGACTTGATGAATTCTACTGGATCAATGTTAATCGATTGTTGAAAAAGCAACTTAATTCCAATGCCTTTTAAGAAAAACTTGAGAACTCAGATTTTTGAATGCTAAACTGTGATATCTATAGTAGACTATGAGTGTTATAAAGAAATTAGTAGAAAAGAGAGATCAAAGACGTATTTTTATGAATCACTACATTTTGCTGGTAAGTTGAAGACTACACAGTAAATTAGGCAAATTTACCGAATGTTATAAAAGACAAAGATTCTACAGAAGAGAGAGGTTTTGAACTTGATTAATGGGTCAAATTAAATGAAGGGAAAACAATCATGTGAAGGGACTAACAAGAATCAAGGCATAGACTTAAGAAGTATTTAATGACGCCAGAGCAAAAATAAGAAATGTATCAGTAGGCTGTTTCACTCTGTGTTGAGCATCAGTCATTAATATAAAAGAGCACCTTAGAAGTAACACGTTGCCAGGCTCAGTGGCTCAGCCTGTAATCCCTCTCTTTGGGAGGCTGAGGTGAGTGGATTGCCTGAGCCCGCGGGTTCGAGACCCGCCTGGGCAACTTGGCGAGACTTCATCTCTACAATAAATCAAAAATTAGCCAGGCGTGGTAGTGCACGCCTGTAGTTCCAGCTACTTGGAAGGCTGAGGTGGAAGGATCGCCGGAGCCCAGTAGGTCGAGGCTGCAGTGGCCGGGAGCAGCCACTGCACTCCAGTCTGGCTGACAGAGTGAGTCTCCAACTCAAATAAATAAATAAATAAATATATTTTTTTAAAGAAGTAACACGTAAAAATTACCTCAGATTTTGAAATCTGGCTTTCATTTCTTTGATAAGTATTTATCTCTTGCACATAGAAAAACTCAATTTTAAATTAAGTAAAGCTTAAAGGTTGTAAAATTCTGTTTATCCCATGATATTTTTAAAAGACAGATTTTATCTAAATTTCATACTCTAGTAATTAATATGTATAAAAAAGAGCAATGGATGCGGTCTAAAACGCACTAGGAGTCAGAAAAACTGAATTATAAACACAGATCTCCCACTAACACATCCACAAAGTATGTGAATTTTCTGAGCCTCAGTTTCCTACCCCTAAAAATAAATAGGTTGAACTAAAGTATCTCTAAGATTTATTCTAGTTCTAACATTCTATGAACGTGACTTGCTATTTTTTCATATTGAGACCAAATAATAGAGTTTATGGAAGTTTTCAAATTAGTATTAGTTATCATTTTAATCTATTTGAATTAAATGGGTCCATGAAAAATTTAGTAAGATATATGATCTCTAAATAGAATCTAGTGTTCTCACAGTTCTATCGTTTACTACTTCCTTTTCATTAAAGGTGAAAAGAACACTATGCCATCTCAGAGATAAGGACTTTGTGATCCATGTGCCCATGTCGTATTAAACTTGAAAATAAAGATAACTCTCTTAATCCATATATAATGAACAAAAAGTAAAAAGCAACATTTCTTGGAACACAGAACTACAAATACTCATTTAAAATTTTTAAAAATGCTATCCATATTTATTACAGTCACTTACAAGGCTGTTGAACAAAAAGAAAGTACTTCTGTTTCAAAAGAAAATGATGATTTTATGAATATTATCAAAGACTAGTATACAGGTATCTCAGAATGGTATGATATAAAAGCATAGTAGTTTAGTAGTTCTAAAGTAACTGGAGCAAGCAAAGCTCTCCATCATCTGCAAATATGGAATTATTTTTTTCATGTCCTTACTACCTGAGGCCTAATACATAGAACTATTTCAAGCTAACGAGCACAGTTTCTGTTTCAATATTATTCATGTACCACTCCTAATTGGTTGTCAATTTCAAGTAATTAATGAATAAAGAAAATTGGTCTGTCAATATGATTACAAATTTGCATGAAGATTATATCACTACAAAAACAAATACACTCGAAATTTCAAACTCCCAAAGCTGAAATTCTATCTATGGTCTCCAAATATAACTTTTATTTTCCCTATCTCATATTAATATGACTTGCCATTTTTTGCCACTTCCACGTTTTTCAGGTTCTGTAGTAACAAAGACATACAGACATATACATTAGCACTTGTCAGCTTCTGTGTGTAATATTTTTAACAGTTTGCAAGCAAAACTCCATATGTTGACAAGTTTGTTTAATGACTGTGTTGCAGTATTTTGAGTTCTTCGTAATAGAAAAGGCATAATGCTGCATGATATCATTTTAACACAGCTGGTGGATTTTTTTCTCTGTGTTCTAACATTTGCATAAAATCACCAAGATACCCTGTTTATCTCCATACAGATCCAATACATATGACGTTAGCATACAAATTAAGGCCTTTTTATTGTATGGTTTGAAATGAAAACCACCATTAAATCTTTTATTTAAAAAAAAGTTTTTTGGAGACAGGGTCTTGTTCTGTCACCCAGACTGGAATGCAGCAGTGCAAGCATAGCTCACTTCAGCCTTGACCTCCTGGGCTCAAGTGATCTTCCCACCTCAGCCTCCTGAGTATCTGGGACTACAGGTATGTGCCACCACATCCAGTTGATATTTTTTTCTCCATTTTTTGGTAGAGGATGGGGGGTAAAAATTTATTTGAGAATGTGGAGTATTTTTCTTTCTCTGGTATAGTACTATTTAGGCAGTAAAATTGAAAGAATAGTAAACCTGGATTCAGAAGACTTGGTTTCTGACCTCAGTTGTATTGTGTTACCATGGTAATTCAGTTATTATCCTGAGCCTCTCTTTCTTCTCTACTAAGAAAGGCTGATCACCAGGACAAACAGAAAGGTTTAGCAGATAATAGTTAAACCACTGTGAGTGCTCTACAGAGTAAGAAAGTTGGTACTGAGTATTATCCGTAAAGTTTACACTGGCTTGTGGTACACAGTGTGTGTGTGTTTTTTGTGTGTGTGTTTGTGTGTGTGTGTGTGTGTGTGTGTAATTTGATAATTAAGTTCATGAACGCATCCTAGAAAAAGTACTACATACCTCACTGCTGAATATCACTAGGTCACCGTCAAAGTACTCCCCTTGGGAAGCTATGCATCAATGCCAGTGCCTAGTTTACCCATCAAAGCAATTTTGGAACTCTTTTTCTGGAATGGCCATCAGAGTTGTCATCATATTACACTTGATGTCCTGAATATCATCAAAATATCTTCTTTTCAATATTTCCTTAAGATTCAGATAAAGAAAATGTCATTGGGGGCCAGATTATATGGGTAGGGAGGGTGTTCTAATGCAGTTATTTGTTTACTGGCTAAAAACTCCCTCACACACAGTGCTGTGTGACTGTGTGAGTTGGTGCACTGTCGTGCTGCAAGAGTTCTTTGAGACCATTTTTGCACACACTTTCTCATGCTAAGATCTTCAGTTAAGATCCCCCTGTTTCTTTATCAATGTTTATTTGGTCTGCTACGCTTCTTACAATCAGCCAATGATTGTGACACACAAATCGATGAATTTTTTCAGTGCAATATTTTCATCAGTTTTGCTCATTACTGACCCTGAACTCTCTTCATCACTGCTTTCTCCCCCCTCATAAAACGTTTAATCCATTTGTACATTGTCATTTGCTTCATGGCATTATCCCCATGAACTCGGACTAACATGTCCGTGATTTCATTTCCACTCTTGCCAAGATTAACAATAAATGTAATGTTTGCTTGTTGCTCTAATTCAAACTCTGACATTCACAACGGCACACAAACACATGCAATAACAATAATGAATGTCACTCAGCAAGGTACCACCACATGTCACCACAAGCACAGCTGTGAGATACTGATATACCAAGGTTATGAAACCTTACCATGTTGTTTGTACAATGCCACCAATGTAAGCACATGGTGGCAAGTTCAAAAACTTAATTGTCAGTCCTTGTACACCATACACATATAAAGGATTTCAGCGATACATTAATAATTATTGAAGCTTAGTGATAAATGTATCAAGATTTATTACATGGTTCTCTCTACTTTGTATGCATTTGAAACTTCCAGAAGCTAAATAAAAAATCATGTATTTTAATTTTAAATGAACTTGATAAGTTCACTTGAGATACATACATATATATATATATATATATATATATATACACACACACACACATATATATACACAAACACACTCTGTATAGTATATAAGTAAGTTCTAAGTATGTAATGACTTAATTAAGGAGAAAAGTAGAAGCACAGTTCACGAGTGTGTGAGTGTATATTTCTCTTGTTTTAATTAAACCCTTCTTGGCAGATTATAGATAGATAGATAGATAGATAGATGGATAGATAGATGATAGATAGATAGACATAGATGGTAGAGTTTTACAAGCTCTGTCTAGTTTAATATTCACCAAAACTCTATAAAATTATTATTATCTCCATTTTGTAGGTGGTAAAACTGGAGCTCAGGAGAAATGACTTGTCCAAGATGACACCATTCAAAGAGATAATACTATTAGAAGTCCTTTTCACTAGGTCAGGCAGGTTAAGCAGTTCAGTCTGAAAGTCAAAATCTGAAAGGCTCCAAAATCTGAATCTCTTTGAGTGCCAATATAATGCTACAAGTGGAAAATTCCACATCTGAATTTTGTGATGAGCTGCAGTTAAAATTTTATTCATACAATTATTTAAAATAGTGCATAAAATTACCTTCAGTCTATGATGAGTCTATGGTATATATAAAACTTAAATGAATTTAATGTTTGAATTTGAGTTCTATCCACCAGATAACTCATTATGTATGTGTAATTAATCCATACTCCAAAATCTGTAAGTTATCCAAAATCTGAAACACTTCTGGTCCCAAGCATTTTGGTTAAGGGATACCCAACATGAACTACCCCCAAAATGTATAATAATAATAATTCGTAAAGTCTTATATATAACAGTATAAAGCAGCTAGCCTACCAATAAAAGCAAACACTTGAAATCCAAAGTGACCCCAGTCATTCCCTTTTATCCATCTAATGCAATATTTAGACTATTTAACTGTTTTACTAAAAACTTGAAAATTTGATATTTGGATCAGACATCTTTCCTTAAATTTTAGAAGGAAAAACAACAGAACTATTTAAAATAATAGATTTGTGATCTAACATCTGTATATACTAACCAGCCTATAAAAAATATAGGGAACAAATGAACATGCTACAAGATTCTATAAAGATGTAATCCAGTTTCTTCAACAACAAAAACAAAAAATTACAGTGGAAAATATAGAAATAAATGGAAAGATAACATAGATTAAAAGAGACTTTAAGAAATATGTCAACCAATTGCAATGTTTGGACTAATTTGGATCCCTATTTAAACAAACAAGCTAACAAAAAAATTGTAATGACAATTGGTAAAATGTGAAAAGAGGATATATTAAAATATTAAGAAATTATTGGTAATTTTAGGTAGAATAGTACTGCAGTTTTTTTTATATATCTTTACCTTTTAGAGATACATACTAAAATATCTACAAATAGAATGATGGGATAAATGGAATTCATTTCATAAGAACACTGGATATAGGAGAAATGGGTAGGATTTTAGCAATACATTAGTTATCAAATCTTAGTAATGAATATATCAAGGTTTATTATATGATTACCTCTAATTTGTATACATTTGAAATATTCATAAGTTAAATAAAATAAAAAAACAACATATTTGAATTTTAAGTGAATTGGATAAGCTCAAAGATACACATGTATACCAACTTCAGACATCCTTTATAAACAATCTTTATTCTTAAAGTACTGATGAAATTAGCAGCTGTTTGTTATTATTTACATTCTAAAGGCTACTGTTAAGTCTTCATGAAGTAACATGGCTATTAAGTATGCTGCAGCATGTACTTTATTAAATTTAAATAAGTTTAAAACGCTAACAAAAGTGATAAGTTATGCCAAGCTAATACTCCCCCTACAACTACATTTACTTATGGAATAAACTTAAAAAGCTTATATCTGAACCTCTCCCACACACCCATCTTCCCACACACCTTCCTTTTCTCCTCAATTTGTACTTTAAGGTGAAAAACAATAGGATGAATCTGTCCTCTTTGGAATTCAAAATTTATTCAGAATGCATCAGCTATTTATAGCCTTGAATGTCAGTAGGAAAGCCTAAACTACCTATCTTCTAGTTCACTTTTCATAAATTTTCCAGATAATCCTCTGATATAATAAATAAATATTTATGCTGTTAATTATACTAAATTGTTTTATCATCTGAATCATCAACTCAGGCAATTCTTCATGCTTATTTAAACCCTCCAGCACCCCCTAGGAAAACAGGGCTATGATTCCTCAGTTAACTACATTTGACTATTTTTGTTTCCTTATTAAAAGACTGGTATTGCTGAATGCAAACCTATCTTTAAAGAAATCACAATTTTCCTGCTCCTGAAATGACATATTTTTTCAATGTCACTACTTTTATTTTTAAATAATAGGAAAAAGTTTGGAATAAAAAAGATGTTGCTGCCCGAAATATCACCTGATAAGTAGATTAAATGAAATAATTTGATTCTTTGTTTTCTGGTGTCAGGCGTAGGGGGCCCATGGGAGTTGATGTCAACATATTTACTGATTTTAAATATGAAGAGTGAGATGACCAGATAACAATGAAGACTGCTGTTTCCTTCTGAAGATAAACATGATAGCTGTTACAGGGGATATGGCTGTGTTATACAGGAAAGCGTCAAATCCACAGGTCCTGATTCTCCAGAAATGAGCCTGATCATGTGAGATAGAGGACCTGGAACCATAAATTCATTCTCAGTATAGAAGATCTTGCCAAGACCTCATCCCAGAGACTCAGGACAGAGGCAGAAGAAACACAAATAGAACAGATCTCACATTTGCCACCAATCACCTCACATGGACAACAGAAAATGACAACAGTACAGGAGTCATTCTCATTTGAATATTTACCCGTGGACTTCATTTAGAAGTAAAGGCAACTTCTGGACCCCCTATGAGGACTTATGCAAGAATGTCTTGCTGGAGAACTAGTTGTGTAACCTCATGTGATCTTCAAGTGGGATCATTGATAACAGTCATAGATAGACTCGGAAGGCCGAGGCGGAAGGATCGCCAGAACCCAGCAGGTCAAGGCTGCAGTGGCCAGGAGCAGCCACTGCACTCCAGTCTGGGTGACAGAGTGAGACTCCAACTAAAAAAAAAAAAAGGAAATGGAAAAATTACAACTTCAGACTCATCCAATCTTCACTAAGGGAAATTGCATAGGATGAAATTCACAAAAAAATAGAACAATCACAGAAGGTTGGTCTGAGGTAAAGAATGAATGAAAGCAGAAAAGAAACATGGTTTCAGCTAAATATTTTCAGTATAAAGTAAATATATCTTTTTATAAAATGATAATGTCAAATTTGGGGAGTTATCAGAAACATCAAAAAAAAAAAATACGGGACAACCTTAAGATATAAATTAAGCAGAGGCTGACAAGAAGATAAAGTATGTTGAAATTTCAAGTTGCTCAGAAAATAATTTAATTGTTCAATTTTAGACTTTGTAAAACTAACTGTTTAGAGTTAAATTTCCACAATAATCACTAAAAGAATAGAGTACATACATTTCAAACTAGTAGAGAAAAAATTATATATGAAAAATATTTTTAAATGATCTCTAATCAAGAATATAAAAGTATGGAAAAAGGTGGGAGAATAGAAGTGAAAATCAAATATGTGAACAATTTCATTAAACAAACGGAATAAACTCATCACTTCAAAGCCAGAGACTATAATATTGAATTAAAAAGTTTTCTAATATGCTACTTATAAGACATGCCTAAGGCACAAGGACAAGGAAAAATACAAAGTAAAAAGCGACTTCTGGGAAGATGATGGTGGAGCCAATCAGACTATTCAAGCTCCAGTGTGAGTGCATGAGTATATGGAAAATTTTGCATACGTGTCAGTGAGTAAGTGGGTGTGTGAGTGGATGACTGAGTGAGAACTAAAAAGTAAGTGACCAAGGCTCTCCTGTTGAAGTGGCTGGTGCCACAACTACTCTGCTTGGACCCAAGTACTTCCTGGGGTGCAGAAGCGAACTATTTTTTTTTTTTAATCAGCAAAGTCCTTCCCAGGAAGAAGCTGCCAGGTGTGATTGCCAGCTCCAGGCTCTGCCTCACCAATGCAGTACCTGGCCAGACACTGGAAGCAAGGGCTGCAGAAGGAGCATGGAGAGGGAACCCAAGGGTAGAGCCCCACTGGAGAAGAAGAAAGCAGGAAAGCACTCCAGCTTGCTCATAACTGACCAACAGGCCTGCTATCTGTGACTGGTGGATTAACTACTAAGGGGTTGATTGTGACCTAGAGGGAATATCCTGAAAGCACAAATTCCGGAGGGAGAGGACAAGAACTGAGTCTCAGGCACCCCACGCCCTACACTGATTAGTCAAGGGACAAAAGGTGTGACCAGAAAAAGACAAAGAAGACACTGAAAGAGATCAGCAATAAGCATAGGGCTGACCCAACTCCCTCCTCTCCAGTAATCTTCTGAATGTCAGACCCACACAGCTGGGGCATGACTAAGAGGGATGAAGCTAGACAGAGCCTGGACATCAGATGGAATAGGAGAACTGTACTCCAGGATAAGCCCGGCTGGGGTGTCCATGCCAGCACCTGGGGAAGAGACAATCCTGCAGAGGGAATCTCCCTGAGAGTGGGAGGGGAGGACTGAGTCCTCACCCACCTTCATTGCCTCTTCCTTCTACCATGGGCTGGACACTGGGGAGATTATGAATGAGGCCACAGTTCCGTAGGAGACAGCAGAGGGGCTTACCTGTGAGGGCTGACAGGAACAATTACAGAACCTACCACAAGAGGGCAGGTTGTTTTTTGTTGTTTGTTTCTTGGTTTCTTTGTTTTTTAAATTTTTTTTTCTTCTTCTTTCATGCATGAATGTGTATGTGAGGGTATGATCTGGATTACCCACCAACTTACTTTTGTCATTTTTCTTTCTTCTTTTCTTTCTTTATTCTTTTGTTTTCTGTTTATGTGTACATGTGAATGAGTGTTAATCTTTCAGTTTTTCTTGTTTGTTTTTTGTTCTTCTCTTTTTTTTACTTTAATGTGTGTGTGTGAATGAATGAGGGTTAGATTTGAATTAATTTTTTTTCTCTTTTCTTTTTTATGTTTTGTGTTGGGTGTGTGTGTGCATGTGAGTGCTTGGTTTTCCTGTTTTGAGGGTTTTTTTTTTGTTGTTGTTAGTTCTGCTTTGTTTTGTTTTTCAGTTTGTTTTGGTTTTATTTTGTGAGTGAATGAGTGTGTCTGTGTGTGTGTGTGTGTGTGTGTGTGTGTGTGTGAAATTGTTTTTTGCTTTGGTTTCTGCTTTTGTTTTCTTTTCTAAATTTCAGTCTGTCTTATTTCATTCTACTGTTCTATATGTTCTCTTCATGTCTGTTAATGTATCTTGGACTTGGGGTACAAACATGTACCTATTGCATCATCATATAGAGTGGTGGTGGGGAGTGGGTTTTGGGGAACCCATACCATAATCAGTAAACATTGTGATTAGCAAGCAGTTTCTGAATCCTAGCTCCCCATCCTTCACCTTATTTGACTCTCAAAACTACAAGAGACAGCAAAGCTTCCCACCCACAGCCCTGTTTTAAAATAGAACAAATTCAGCCGGGCTCGGTGGCTCAGCCTGTAATCCCGCGCCTTTGGGAGGCTGAGGTGAGTGGATTGCCTGAGCCCGCGGGTTCGAGACCCGCCTGGGCAGCGAGACCTCATCTCTACAATAAATCAAAAAATCAGCCGGGCGTGGTAGTGCATGCCTGTAATTCCGGCTACTTGGAAGGCTGAGGCGGAAGGATCGCCGGAGCCCAGCAGGTCGAGGCTGCGGTGGCCGGAAGCGGCCACTGCACTCCAGTCTGGGCAACAGAGTGAGACTCCAACTCAAAAAAAAAAAAAAAAAAAAAAAAAAAAAATAGAACAAATTCAGAGCCCAGATCAGGGAAGAATAGGGGGCTGAGCCAACATCAGAAGTGAAATTCTCTCCTACTGTCACTGAATAATGAAACTAAAGAGAAAAGAAATAGACCTGTCATAAATGAGGGAAAAAAATGGAAGAACACAAGAAATTCCCACTGTAACAAGAGAGAAAATGCCTGAAAAATCAGAGCCCCCAAAATGCAAATCACTGATGACTGGGATAAAGGAATGGATGGAAAGAGTGAATAAGACTCAAGAAAGATAAGATGCAACACTGAGAGGATTTATAACAGAGATTTTGTCCATAAAAAATTTCGTCCAGGAAATAAATAACGAGATGAATAGCACAGAAAGCAGAAGCATTCAAGCAGAAGAAAGACTCTCGAAACTTGAAGATCAAAACATGGAATTAACCTGAACTGTAGAAAACATAAAGAAAACCCAGAAAGAAAGAACAAGGCCTTCAAGATATGTGTGACTATATAAAGAAGCCAAACCTATGCCTGATTGGTTTGCCAGAAGAAGAAAGGGAAATGGAGAACAGCTTAGAACAAGTATTCCAGGAGGTTATCCAAGAAAATTTTATCCATCTCAACAGAGATGTAACCATCCAAACATAAAAGACACAGAGAACTCCCATAAGACATCAAATGAGAAGACCAATCCTTAGACATATAGCAATTCACCTACATAAAGTAGGCACAAAAGAAAAAATCCTAAAGGCAGCAACAGAGAAAGGTCAGACTACATAGTAGGGAAAACCAATCCGAATAGTGGCACACCTATAGGCAGAAACAATACAAGATAGAAGGGGTTGGAGTCCAATATTCAAAGTCCTGAAAAATAAACAATTTCAACCAAGAAGTTCCTAACCAGTCAGGCGAAGCTGTATCAGTGGTGGATAATTAAAATCATTCTCAGACAACAAACCCAAAGAGATTATGCAGCTTCCAGATAAGCTCTACAGGAGACACCTGAAAAGGTATTAAGCACAGAAGAAAGAAAAAACAAGAATGACAACATACGTCAAAAGAGAACAGGAGAACACAGAATCAACAGAGAATACATCATGATGGCAAACTTAAAAAGACACAAATACATAAACCCAAAAGTTAAAAGAAAACAAACAAACAAACAAACAAAAATCTTTATAATAAACTCATGACGGGGATAAACTATCACATTTCAATAATCAGCCTGAACATGAATGGACTAAATGGACTGAAAAGGCACAGAATAGCAAACTGTATAAAAAATCATGCCCCAATTATTTGTTGCATCCAGGAAACTCATCTCACCACAAAGGAGGCACACAGACTCAAAATAAGAGGATGGAAAATGAATTTCCAGGAAAATGAGTCACAAAAGAAGGCAAGAGTCACAATCTTAATAACAGACAAAACAACTTTAAGCTATCAAAAATCAAAAAAGATACAAAACAGCACTACATAATAAAAAAGGTTCAATCCATCAATAAGAAATAACCGTCCTAAATATATATGCACTCAACATAGTAGGACCAGCATTTACAAAGCAACTACTAAGTAAACTAAAAAATATTGACTCTAATACTATTATAGCTGGGGATTTAGATAACCCACTAACAACCCTGGATAGATCATTCAGGTAAAAAATCAACAAAAAGATCTGAAACCTTACTTGACACTTAACCAAATGGACTTAATAGATACCTACAGAATACTTCACCCAACAACCACAGAATGCACCTTCTACTCATCACTACGTAAAACATGCTCAAAGATTGATCATATCCTAGGCCATAAATCAAGCATAAAAAATTTCATAAGATAAAAATACTGCCATGCACCTTCTCAGACCACAGTGGAATAAAAATGAATATCAGCACCAACAAAATTCCCCCAAACCTACAAAGACATGGACACTAAACAGCATAATGCTGAACAACTACTGATCAACACAGACATCAAAACAGAAATTAAAAGCTTTCTGGATACAAATGAAAACAAATAAAAATCTTACCAAAATCTCTGAGATGCCATGAAAATGGTTCTAAGAGGGAATTTGTATCTCTATGAACACACATCAAGAAAATGAAAGGATCACAATATCATAGCATAACAAATCACTTAAGGGAGCTAGAAAGACAAGACCACCAAAACCCAACTTCAGCAGAAGAATCCAGGTCACCAAAGAAAAAGCCCAAATACAGGACATGGAAGACAAAAATATCATAGAAGAAAATACCAAAAACAAAAAGCTGATTCTTTGAAAGAATAAACAAGATTGATGGATCCCTAGCCATAATGACCAAGTAAAAAAGAGAAAAAGTCAAAATAAACACAATCATAAATGCAAAAGATCAACTTACACTGATCCCGAGGAAATACAAAAAAGATTATCAGTGATTACTATACACACCTATATGGTAACAAACTTGATAACCTAAATAAAATGGAGGAATTCCTGACATCACACAACTTCCTGACATTGAAACACTAAGTAGAACAATAACCACCCAGGAAATTGACTCTGTCATAAGTAAACTACCTACAAAAAAAAAAGCCCTAGATCAGACAGCTTTCCAGCAGAATTCTACAAAACGTACCAGTAGGAGCTGATATCAACCCTATTGAAAGTGTTCCAGGCAATAGAGAAAGATGAAATACTCCCCAAATCATTTTATGAAGATAACATCACCCTGATACTCAAATTGGGTAAAGATCCAACAAAAGAAGAGAACCACGGGCCAATATCCCTTATGAGCATACATGTAAAAATTCTCCAAGATTCTAGCAAATTGGATCCAACCACACATCTCAAAAATCATCCACCATGACCAAGTAGGCTTCACCCCTGGGATGCAGTGCTTGTTCGACATCTGCAAGACCATAAATGTAATTAAGTACATTAACAGATGTAAAAACAAGAACTGCATGATTATATCATTAGAAGCAGAAAAAGCATTTGATAAAATCCAGCATTGCTTCTTGATCAAAACCCTCAAAAACCTTGGCATAGAACGAATATACCTCAAAACAGTAAGTGCCATCTATAATTAATCCACAGTCAGTATATATTGCTAAATGGACAGAAAATGGAAGCATTTCCCATGAAAATTGGAGGAAGACAAGGCTGCCCACTCTCATCTCTCCTTTTCAACATAGTATTGGAACTCCTAGCAATAGAAATCAGACAAGAGAAGGAAACCAAGAGTATCCATGTAGGAAAAGAAGTTAGGTTATCCCTCTTTGCTGACAATATGATCCAATACTTCGAAAATCCAAGAGAATATGTCAAAAATCTCCTTGCACTGATAAAAGACTTTGGCAAAGTTTCAAGGTACAAAATAAACGTGCAAAAGACAATCACATTCTTATACACCAACAGCAAACAGGTAAAGAACCAAATGAAAAGCAGAGTGTTATTCACAATAGCCACACACACAAAAAATGAAATACCTCGGCATCTTCCTAACCAGAGAAGTGGAAGACATTTACAATGAAAACCACAAAACACTGCTCCAAGAAATTCAAGAAGATACAAACAAATGCAAAAATATTCCATGCTCATGGATTGGAAGAATAAACATTGTTAAGATGTCCATCCTGCCAAAGACAATCTAGAGAGTCAATACAATACCCATTAAATTAACATTATTCTTCTCAGACCTGAAAACAACAATACCGAAATTCATATGGACACAGAAGCAATCATGAATAGCCATAACAATCCCCAGTAGAATAAAGAAAGTGGGAGGTATCACACTTCCAGACTTCAAAATTTACTATAAGGCTACAACAATCAAGACACCCTGGTATTGGTACAAGAACAGGCATATGGACCAATGGAACAGGACAGAGATTCTGGAAGTAAAACCTCAATTTCTCAACCAACTCATCTTCGACAGAGCCTCTACCAACAATCATTGGGGAGAGGAGAACCTATTCAGTAAATGGTGCTGGGAAAACTGGCAGACCACATGCAGAAGATTGAAACAGGACCCCTATCTATCACCATACACAAAAGTGTATGGATCTAAATGATCTAAATGGATCAAAGACCTAAACATAAAACCTCAAACTTAAGAATCTTAGAAAATGCAGGAGACCTCCTTATGGGAATCGAAATAGGCAAGAAATTCCTGATCAAAATGGCAGAAGTCCTTGCCATAAGAGGTAAGATAGACAAGTAGGGCCTAACTAAATTGAAAATCTTCTGCAAAGCAAAAGAAACCATCAAAAAAGTGGGGAGATAGCCCAAAGAATGGGAGGAAATTATTTCCAAACTGAGTATCAGACAAAGGCCTAACATCCAGGATCTACAAGAAACTCAAATGAACCCAAAGGAAAAAAACAAACAATGCCATTGAAAAGTGGGCAAAAGACGTGAATAGTCACTTCTTTTTTTTTTTTTTTTTTTTTGAGTTGGAGTCTCACTCTGTCGCCCAGACTGGAGTGCAGTGGCCGCTCCCGGCCACCTCAGCCTCTACCTGCTGGGCTCCGGCGATCCTTCCCCCTCAGCCTTCCAAGTAGCCGGAATTACAGGCATGCGCTACTACGCCCGGCTGATTTTTTGATTTATTGTAGAGATGAGGTCTCGCTGCCCAGGCGGGTCTCGAACCCGCGGGCTCAGGCAATTCACTCACCTCAGCCTCCCAAAGGCGCGGGATTACAGGCTGAGCCACCGAGCCCGGCTATAGTCACTTCTTAAAAGAAGATATATAGGCATCCAACAGACACATGAAAAAGTGCTCAGCCTCACTAAACATCAGAGAAATGCAAATCAAAACCACATTAAGATACCACCTAACATCAGTAAGAATGGCTATCATTAATAAAACAAACAACAACAGATGTTGGTAAGAATGTGGGGAAAAGGTAATGCGTCTACACTGTTGGTTGGGATGCAAACTAGTGCAGCCTATATTGAAAAGAGTGGGGCAATTTTGAAAACAACTTGTTATTGACTTTCTATATGACCCAGCAATCCCCCTACTGGGAATATACTCAGAGGAACTAAAATCATTCTACAAAAAAGATACCTGCACACACATGTTTATTGCAAAACTATTTACAACAGCAAAAACACAAAACCAACTGCACTGCCCATCAACACTGTACTGGAAAAAAAATGTGGTACATATACATGATGGAATATTACTCTGCCATAAAGAAGGACAAATATAAGGGCTTTGCAGCAACTTGGATGGATTTAGAGTCTATCATGTTCAGTGATCTATCACATATACAAAGAACAGAGTACCACATGTTCTTACTCATAAGCAGACCCTTAACATTTACCGTAATACTATAAGAAAAGGATTGGCAGTAGCAGGATACTGCCACAGTGGGGGAGGGGACACAACATCAGTAAGGGTACCTGATCTCAAACCAGGAGAAGTAGGATCCAAACTTTATCTGTGTGATGTCCACTTGTATACCTAATCCTGAATTGTACCCCACATTTTTTTAATTTAAAAAATTCATTAAAAAAGTAATAAGAAATGGGATAAATATATCAGGAGTAACCAAACCATAAGAAAGATGGTTTAATTATTTCATTATAGAAGTAAATATGTTTTAAGACACAGCATACACTCTCTTGAATGGCAAAAATGTAAAAGTCTGACCATTCGATGTGTTGGTGAAGATGTGAAGCAACTGAAACTCTTGCACATTTTTGATGATAATGTAAAATAGTACGACCTTTTGTATTACTGGTTTCTTCAGAAAGATTTTCAAAAGAGCAGAAAAAAAGACATACATAGGGAGAGGGCAAGGAAGTGCAAAAAAACAAGACAAATATATCACTAGAAAATTATTCAACATTAGAAAAATAAAAATATGAATCATTTATTATTCATACTTTCAAATGAAAAAAATGTATCCCAAAAGAAAACAATGTTAGAATACAGTTTTTATTTTATACACAGCACTTTATAACACACTAAGTGCTTTAATACACATTATCATCTTTTCTGATTTTTAGAAAAACTTTGCTAGGCAGATAAATTATACATAACTCTCACTTAAAAATGAAGAAACTGAGTCTCAAAATAGTTAAATGACTTGTAAAGTGCCAGACATCTAGCAAGGTATATTAACTTCATTTTTTTTACACTACAACACTTCATGGAGAAGATTGTGTGAGAATTGCTTGAAATGGAGATGCAATTGTTAACATTAATTATAGAAATTTAGTAAAATACTTTTTGCTGATTTTCCCTTAAAGAAATAAGATTTGATATGCTTTCAAAGGAAGAGGACTGGGTCTGGTTATTCTTGCACTAGAAGCTATGTAATACTAATTTAACAAGAATGTACAACTGTCTTGTCATACAACTAAAATATCCTTATTAAGGCACATCTTCTTTCCTATTTGATTCCCATTCAAGTTTGCATACTTTAATTTGGAAACAAACAGAGCCTGCTGGAAGTTTAAAGTCAAAATATCATTTCTATAAATTAATTTCAGACAATAAATACTTATTAAACACCCAAAACATTGGATTTTGCCCAATTCCATATAAAATGCTTTCATGGTAAAAAGTATATACATTCTGTCTTACAATTAAATTCTATACAACAAGCAAGTACTTCACAGTATGCCCTTTTCCTTATAATTACATAAGAAGAAGAAATCTTCCTCATGCTAAAGAAGTTTAAGCAGTATTTATGCTCACAAATAGAGTCCAGGAGTGTCACCAGAAATATCTCCAACTGTGGTATTCCTTTAGGCATAATTTTTTTCCTAACTCAGAAGTGTCACTTTAAACTCACAAAGGAAACTCAAGTTCTATGTTGATTAAAAAAAAAGTTGATGCTCCTTAAATGTTAGGAATTCATAGAACAAGATGAGAAGTTGAATGGATTTTTATTTTTTTGTAGAAAACTTAAAACACTTTTTCTTAGTTTCTAATAACAGAAGACAGTAGAAAATACTGTGTCTATAAAAATTAGTTTTGCTTTTGTTCACTCTATGCTCTTAATTCACTGAATATAGAATATTCTGTGATAATTATTTCACAATTACTTTTTGATCTATCTCCTCCTTATTTATAACATTTCTCCAGGTGTTCCAGCTTGACTGAATCTGAAGGTCTTTGTAGATGCTGATTAGCTTCTACGATATTCAATCCAGAAGACCCAAACAACTGAATCTGATTCCAAAACTGCGATATTTCCACCTTTCCGTTTTCCATTTGACATTACAACCAAACTCTGAAGGTCATAAGTTTCTTCTGCACTATACTATAACATTATTATTATTATAATTATTAATTTTAAAGAAGTGGGGTACAATTCAGGGTTAGGTATACAAATGTGGATTATGCAGGTACCCTTATTGATGAGGTGTGCCCCTTCCTCCCCTAGCAGTTTCCCTCAACTGCTAATCCCACCCCCCTTCCCTGGCAGTTTCCCACTACTGCCAATTCCTTTCTTATAGCATTATGATAATTGTTCAAGGTCCACCTATGAGTGAAAACATATGGTACTCTGTTCTTTGTTTTTGTGATAGATCACTGAGTATGATCGACTCTATATCCATTCAAGTTGCTGTGAAGTCAATATGTTTGTCCTTTATGGCTGCATAATATTCCATTGTGAATATGTACCACATTTTTTAATTCCAGTCCAGCTTCGATGGGCAACATGGTTGGTTCCATGTTTTTGCTATTGTGAATATAGCTGCAACAAACATACATATGCAGATAGATATCTTTTTGGTAGAATGAGTTGTGTTCCTCTGGGTATATTCTCAATAGGAGAATTGCTGGATCATATGGAAGGTCAATATCTAGTTCTTTCAGAAATTGCCACACTGTCTTCCAAAAAAGGTTGCACTAGTTTGCATTCCCACCAGCAGTGGAGAAGCGTTCCTTTTTCTCTGCATCCTTGCCCGCATCTGTTGTTTGTTTTATTAATGATGGCCATTCTTACTAGGGTTACATGGCATCTCAATGTCGTTTTTATTGGCATTTCTCTGATGATGAGTGAGGCTGAGCACATTTTCATGTGTCTGTTGGCTGCCCATATATCTTCTTTTGAGAAGTGTCTATTCATGTCTTTTGCCCACTTTTTAATGAGGCTGTTGTTTTTTTCTTTTTGGAACATTTGAGTTACTTGTAGATTCCTGATGTTAGGCCTTTTTCAGATATACAGTTGGCAAATATTTTTTTCCTATTCTGTGGGCTGTCTCCCTGCTCTCTTGACAGTTTCTTGTTTTGCAGAAGCTCGTCAGTTTGATGAGTCCCACTTGACCATCTTATTTCTTCTGGTTTGGGCATTTAGGGTTCTGATCAGGAATTGGTTGCCCGTTCCAATTTCCATTAATAGTGTCTCTTGAATTTTCTAAGAGTCTTACAGTTTGAGGTTTTACGTTTAGGTTTTTGATCCATTTAGAGTTAATTTTTGTGTATGGTAATAGGTAGGGGTCCTGTTTCAATCTTCTGCATGTGATCATCCAGTTTTCCCAGCACCATTTACTGAATAGGTTCTCCTCTCCCCAGTGGTTGTTGTTAGAGACTTAGTCAAAGATGAGTTGGTTGAGAAATTGAGACTTTGCTTACGGAATCTCTATCCTGTTGCATTGGTCTATATGCCTATTTTTCTACCAATACAGGCTGTTTTGATTACTGTAGCCTTCTAGTAAAGTTTGAAGTCTGGAAGTGTGATATCTCCTGCTTTGTTTCTTTTGCTAAGGTTTGTTTTGGCTATTCGTGGTCATTTATGTTTCCATATGAATTTCTGTATTGTCATTTCCTGGTCTGAGAGGAATGATGCTGGTAACTTAATGGGTATTGTGTTGAATCTGTAGATTGTCTTTGGTAGGATGGACATTTTAGCAAGGTTGATTCTTCCTATCCATGAGCATGGAATATTTTTCCATTTGTTTGTGTCTTCTTGGATTTCTTTGAGCAGTGTTTGGTAGTTCTCAATATAAAGGTCTTTCGCTTCTCTGGTTAGGAAGATGCCAAAATATTTCACTTTTTTGTGTGGTTATTGTGAATAGGACTGTGCTTTTTCTCTCTGTCTCTGCCTGCTTTTTGTTGGTGTATAGGAATTCAACTGTCTTTTGCACATTTATTTTGTACCCTGAGACTTTCCCAAAGTCCTTTATCAGTGCAAGCAAATTTTTGACAGATTCTCTTGGATTTTCAAGATACACGATTATATCATCAACAAAGAGGTATAACTTGACTTCCTCTTTGCCTATTTGGATACCCCTGATTTCCTTCTCTTGTCTAACTGCCCTAGCTAGGACTTCCAACACAATGTTAAACAAGGGGGTGAGAATAGACAGCCTTGTTTGTTCCTGTTTTCCAGGAAAGTGTTTCCAGTTTCTGTCCATTTAGCAATATGTTAGCTGTGGGTTTATCATAGATGGCAGTGCACTACTACTTTAGAAATAAGAATGCAGTGAATAGCATAAAGAAAATTCCTATTAAAATTGTATTACAGGTGAGAACATGAGAAATAAAAGGTGAATAGTAGAATATAGCTTTTCCAGCAACCTTTGTCTTAAGAAGATTGTAAAGTGACAAAGACAGTCTTCTGAAATCTTTGTAAAATCAATGATCTACTTATTTCACCCCTTCTATAAGGCCCCTAGCTTATCATATGCTACAGTGGGCTGGAGCTAATGCCTTGGCGTGCTTGTATCCATCACTGAGTTAGCTGGCTTCATGATTGATCCCAGGATTATTGTTTTTATCTTTTAGTGCCTCCAATTTCTAAATAAACCACTTGATTTGAAATGCCCATGAGTATAAAAATATTAGCCCAGAATCTAAAAAAGAGCATATATGTATTTGAACATTTTCAATAGGGTTTCTCTGAGAACATTCTTTCCCCTTGGTATTTCCAGCATTGAAACAAAGATGGAGAGAAAGACGTTGTCTGACACATCTCTGAATCGCCTTCAGTACCAAACACAGTGAATGTTTGTGTGAGATAAATAGGTAACAAATTAGTAAATAAATGAATAATTGACAGAAAAAAATTGATTTGATAATTAGTTTTGTTCCATTTTTTATGTTCCCATGAGGGACTTGGTATCTAATTTGTGAGGACATTAATAAAGACCCTCTCCCCCTAAAACACCTTTAACTCTTTATTAAGTTACTGATGGAGTCAAATCACATGCTTTACTGATAAACTACAATTTAATGCCTAGAGTATTGAAAATTGTATATGAACCTACCAATGTTGTAAAAGAAAAATAATATAATTGCATGTGTTTATGCAGATAAAATTATCTGAAGGTATATGCAGAAAATGTTGCCTCTGATAGTGTAACTAAAGAGCTTACATTTGATTCTAATTTTATTTTTTTCCTTTTCAAATTTTCTTAATAAATCATATATATATTATTTGCATTTTGTACATACAGTAAAAGGTTTATTAAAGGTCCATGCACTTGAAAGAATTTAGTCCCAATTAATTGTTCTAAAATTAGCATTATTTTGAGAAAACACTGCTTCCAGATGAACTCCTGATGGAAGTTATATAGTCTATATCAATATAAAATTCAAGTATCTTCAACAATGAAGAGAATGTGAAAGGGAACACCTTTTTTTATAATCAATATTTTTTATTATGATATTGTGGGGTACAGTTAAGGGTTTGGTATACAAATATGCTTCATTCAGGCACCCTTGTTGATAAGAAGTATCTCCCTGTCCCCAGACAGATATTTACTACCGTTAATCCCATCTCCCTTCCCCTTTCCCCCATAGTTTCCCACCACTGTCAGTCATTTTCTTATAGTATTACATTGGATGTTCAAGGTCCACTATATGAGTGAGAACATGTGATACTCAGATCTTTGTTTCTGTGAGAGGTCACTCAGTATTGTAGACTCTAGTTCCATCCAGGTTGCTGCAAAATTCATGATTTTGTTCTTTTTCATGGCTGCATAGTATTCCATTATTTAACAAGCATCATTTTCACTGAATTTCAGATAGTGTTCTACTGTGCTGTGAGAATAAAAGTCACACAGCTGGAGAGTACTCAGTGGTTCATTGCTTGGGAATACAAATAGCTGAGTTCCAATATATGCCTGAAGGCAATTTTGTATTTAAGAAATACCTAATTTGTGCATGATATACCAATAGAAAAAAAGGTTAAGTTTTATATTCCCATTCCCTCCAAAACTCTTCTATGAAATTAAGATATTTTCCTTATGGGTAATTAACATTTACATGCTAAGTTCCCTAGGCATGGGCGCTACCTTAAGTGCTGCCACCAATAGTTTAAGAAATTTGGGATATTCACAGTTAGTGTCAAGCATTCATAAAGCAGGTAGTGATTTGATGAAAAACAAGTTTCAAAGGGTTTGCCAGAAGCTGTGTGATCAAAATGTTGAAGAAGTCAACTGATGCCTGCAGCATTTCCTTTCCAGTTCTTGGCCTCCTTCTTTCTACCATCCCTTCAACCTGCTTGAAATGAGCAAATTACATATTAACTAAAACCTTTAAGCTAAGCCTATAATTATTCTAAGTGAGATCAATACAAATCGAATTAACCCTTAAATTTTGGTGTATCTTTATCTCTTACTAAGGAAATATATATTTCCTCTCTACTGAAAAGGTTTGTTCATGTGCTAAATTCATTCTTTCTCTTTATAGCTCTTTATGAGAGTTATTTATGTGTCACATATAAACCTTCCTTGATGCTTCACTGAAAATAATGATTTAGTGTCAAAGGTGGCATTTGTAAATCAGACATATGTGGATGTTGATAAACCTGCAATGCTCTGTATATTAACTCAGAGTATGGCCATTCTGATAAAACAGCATACCAGAGTCATTAATGTCTCAACCTCACAAAATCATGTGGCAAATTAAAAATGATTTGTTTAAAAAAACCTCAGGAATTAGTGTTAAATATTGTTCTTATCAAAGACTAAGAGCAAATGCAATATACTAACAACTACAGGAAGCAACAAAAAATCTTTATCTGGGTCCTGCATTTCAGATTTTAGGCAATTACTTCAATTGATGACAAGAACAAAAGAACTGTGACCACAAGCTATCAGGTTATCAAAAGGAATTATATATTCAGTTATATTCATGTTTGACATTAAAAAATTTGAATGTTTAAAGTTGCATCAGACATGCTCTGCATCCTATTGTTTTACTAAAATTAGAAAATCCAAACCTTGTAGGACTTCCAGCTTTCAATATGGCATGTAAGTAGTCTGGAAGTTGTCACTTCCTCCTAGCAAAAAGTAAAACTCTGAACAAATTGAAAATTTTAATAAATCTTCTTAGATTCATCAGACAAGTGTAGTCATAAGGCAAATCACTGTCCCCAAAGTTGGAGAGAAAAACAGGCAAATAAAGAAAATCACAGCTTACCAGAGCAAAATCAATGAGCAGAAACATTTGTGAGAACCAGTGTGGGAGTAGGAAAACCTAAACTATAATTGATTAATTGCTGGAGGTGGTGACCCAGTCAAAAGGGGACCCCCAAACTGTCATAAGCTTTGCCTGTAGGAGCGCCACTAGGTTCTTTCAATAAATACAAAGGAAATATCTCCTTACACATCCTGGAGGACGGAGGAGTAGGTAAGTGCAATCATTTAAAAATATCCCAGTTAATTCTGTTCTTAAACAGGCTTGCTCTTAAGAAAATCACCTTTATAAGAGCCTAGCCATTGAGGTTTTGTCAGAACCCAGATGAACTCATGAAAGGGAAATACCCAACTCTAGCCTCCTCTTGCCCTCCATGTGGTAGAAAACAAATACTGAATTATAGCCCCCCACTACTTATGCTGTTCCACCAAAGTGGAGGAAAAAAGGAAAACCAATAACAACAAAACTTATGAAGGACATAGACCATGAATCACAGACCTACCAAGAGACTAAGATCAAATCATGGGATACAGAGCACTTCTCTTTTCTCCACATCTTATCACTATATCATTTAATATCTATGTGTCAGAGATCCTTTTCCCAAGTACATCATGTACAGCTTTAAACAGCAACAACAAAATACAAGGCATACTAAAAAGGCAAAACAAACAATTAGAGGAGAAAAAGCAAACATCAGAACCAGACTCACATGTGGCAGGGATATTTGAATTGTCAAAGCATGAATTTAAAACAACTATAATTAATATGTGAAATTCTCGAATAGAAAAGGTAGCCAACATGCAAAAACAGATGGGTGATGACATCAGCAAGATGGTAGAATAGGAGGTAACCCGCTCATGCCTCCCCACAACAAAAATTATGCACCCATTCACAGACAAAAGCCTCTCTGCAGGAGCCTCGGGATTCACATAAGAGGCTGTGAAACCTTGGTGGAACTCAAGACCTAAGAAGGACATTTTGAGAGTACAAACCAGTACCCAGGCAGTAGACCAACCAATTGTGCACTGAAGTTCAAACCCCAAAACCACCCTTTTCCTCCACAGGGTTTGGCTTCATCCCATTTAGCCTTAATCCTGCAACCAAAATCATTTGACAAAAGGTCCAGGAGAAACCATACATACTAGTACCTTGGCAGAAAGGCTCATCTTCCTGTCCACACCAATCTTAGCAATGGATCTGAAACTTACTCTGTAACTTTTCCTCAACCTCCCAAGCTATGATCCCAGTTTATTATAGTTTTCATATAGATCCAGAAGGAAAAATGCCCATATCTCACAGTCTAGGAATTACTTGTCCATATAAACCTCTAAAAGAGGCCCACCAGCCTCAGTCCCACTGCAGATCTTTAGGAGGCCTAGTCTTAGCTCCAGCCCCTTTTGAAGTAGTCAGAAAACCCAAAAGTACAAAAAAAAAATGCTGAGAAGCATGCATACCTGAGCCACTTGGAAAAGTTTACCAACTTTCATCTTGTAACACCTGTGTAGGGATCTGACATTAAATGTATGAGACAGGCTTCCAGACTCATGTCTCTGGTCAACTTTCCTATAATGTCTGTGTATTCTCCTTAGGACTTTCCTGTAGGCCAGGGTGCCACATCTGGACCAGGGTGCCACATCAAACTTAGAGTCCTCATGAGACCCGCAGTGAAACCAGGCCTAGAACAACTTTTAGTGCTGATACGGCTGCAGTAGTCACAGGATCTGACAATAGCCAGTCTGCTTTTATTTTTGGATGAACTCATTGAAGAAAGATGAACACAAAGTGAGAATATCAGCACTGTAATAAATACCTAACTCTACAATGTGCAAATATTGATGTAAGTCCACAAGTATTAAGAACAATCAAGGAACTAAGACTTCCTCTAATGAACAAAACAAGGTGCCAGTGATAGACCCTAAAGAGATGAAGATGTGTGATGTTTGAATTTAGACAAAGAATCCAAAACAGTGTTAAGGAAGTTCACTGAACTTCAAGAATACATGGATATACAATTAAGGAATGTATTAGAGAAATTTAGCAAACAGATTGAAATAATAATTTTAAAAATAAGCCAGTAATCCTGGAACTAAAAATGCAATAAATTAAATGAAAAATGTAATAGGAAGTATCAACAGGGGAATTTGTGAAGCAAAAGAAAAAAATGAGTAAGCTCGAAGTCAGGCGATTTCAAAATAAACAGTCAGGTAAAAATGTTAAAAGAAGGAAAAAAAATGAAAAATCTCATGGAACCCATGAATAAATTATAGGTCAGTGGAGCAAAAGAATTACAACTGTGAGCTACTGCATCCAAGCAATCTTTTGAATTTTTGATGGACCAAAAAGGCAAAGGGGAAGAAGATTTATTTAAAGAAATAACAATTTTTTTTCCAGATCTGGAGAAATACATAAATATTCAAGTAGAGGAAAGTCAAAGGTCAGCAGTCAGACTGAACTCAAATAAGATTAACCCCAAGATATATTATAACCAAACATTCAAGGGCAAAAGACAAAAGAAGGTTCTAAAAAGCAGCAAAAGAGAAAAGCAAATAGCATATAAGGGAACCCCAACACACCTGGCAGCAGTCTTCTCAGCAGACCAGCTGGAAGTTGGATGACACATTACAAGTCCTGAAGGAAAAAAAGTAACTTCTAACCAAGAATAAGTTAACCCGTAAGGTTACCTTAAGAAATGAAGCAAAGATAAAGATTTTCTCAGAAAAACAGAAGATGAGGAAATTCGTCACCACCAGACCCATCTTACAAGAAATGCTAAAGGGAGTTCTTCAGCCTCAAAGAATAGATTGCTAATGTGTAACAACAAAACTTCTGAAGGAATAAAATTCAATAGTAGAAGAAAGTATACAAATTCTGAACGCTCTAATACCATAATCATAATGGGCAAACCACTCATATCGTTAGTATGATGGCTATAAGACAAAATTACAAAAAATAATAGCAAAGAAAATAATTTGTTAAAAACAGGCAAAATTCGAAGATATAAATTGTGACATCAAAAATTCAAAGGTTGCCTGGGTGTAGTGACTCACATCTGTAATCCCAGCACTTTGAGTGAACTGCTTGAGGACAGGAGTTTGAGAACAGCATGGGCAACTTAGTAAGAACTTGTCTCTACAAACAATTTTAAAAAAATTACCTGTGTGTGGTGATACATGCCTGTAGACATAACTACTAAAGAGGCTGAGGTGAGAGAATGACTTAAGTCCAGGAGTTCAGGGTTGCAGTGAGCCATGATTGCATGTCTGCACTACAGCCTGGATGACAGGTAAAAGCCCTGTCTCAAAAGAAATCCAAAACATTGAAGAATAAAATACAGGTGCACAATTTTTTTTTTTGTTTCCTTTCTATCCTTTGTGGTCAAAGGTAAGTTGTTATCAGCTTTAAATAACTTGTTATAACTATAGGATTTTTTTACTTCAAGCCCCATCATAACTGCAGAGATATACCTATATAATAGATACAGTAACAATTTATAAAAAAAACAAAGAAGCAAAACTAGACAAAATTACTTAAACACACAAAAAATATCTAGTAAGAGAGGAAGAAAGGAAGGAGAAACCTACAAAACAACTAGAAGCCAAGTAATAAAGTGGCAGCAGTAAGCCCTTAACTATCAATAATTACCTTTAAATTAAATGGATGAAATTAGTCAATTAGAAGACATATGGGGGCTGAATGAACTAAAAATAACATTACTCAACTATATGTTGCCTACAAGAAATTCACTACATCTTCAAGGACATTCATAGATTTAAAGTGAAAGAATGCAAAAAGATATTCCATGCAAATGGAAATCAAAATAAAAAGTAGGAGTAGTTATATTCATAACAGATAAAATAGACTTTAAGTACAAATGCAGGAAAAGGGACACCAAAGGTCATTATATAAAGATAAAAGAGTCAATACAGCAGGAGGGTATAAAAATTATAAACACATATCCCCCCAAATTGGAGAACCTACATATGTGAAGTAAATATCAATAGACCTAAATTTAAAATATACCACAATACAATAATAGTAGAGGACTTCAAAACTCCACTTTGAGCAATAGATAGATAATCCAAATAGAAAATCAACAAAGAAATATCAGCTTTAAACCACACAATAGACTGAATGAAACTGACAGACATTTACAGAATATTCCATCCAACAGCTGCAGAATATTCTTTCTTTCAACAGTGTGTAAAACATTTTCCAGAATGGATCAAATGTTAGACCACAAAAAAAGTCTTCACAGATTTTTAAAAAATTAAACCATATCAAATATCATTTATGACAACAGTTTTAAAAAAAGTAGAAATCAATAACAAGAGAAACTTTGAAAACTGTACAAATATATATAAATTAAACAACATGATCCAGAACAACTGATGGGTCAATGGATAAATTAAAAGGGAAATGTTAAAATGTCCTCAGACAAATAAAAATAAAAACACAATATACACAATATACCAAAACCTATGGGATACAACAGAAGAAATTATAAAACGAAAAATAAAAAAATATGTGGGGTACATTTCAGGGTTAAGTTGTCATCGTACAGGTGAAGTTTGGGCCTCCCATTGGTCCTCACTTCACCTGGTTTTGGATCAGGTATCCTTATTGTTAGGTGCCCCCCTCCCTCCTTCCCCTGGCAGTGACCCACTACTGGCAATCCCTTTCATGCAGTATTGTGATAAGTATTCATGGTCCCCTATGAGTGAGAACATGTGGTACTCAGTTCTTTGTTTCTGTGATAGGTCACTGCGTATAATGGACTCTAAGTCCACCCAAGTTGCTGTGCAGTCCATAATTTTGTCCTTCTTTATAGCTGTGTAATATTCCATCATGTATATATATCACATTTAAGGAACATATATAACAATAAATGCCTTCATCAAAAAAGTAGAAGTTCCAGTTCCAAAATGGTATAGGAGTAAGCTGACTTTATTCTTGCCTCCCACAAAAATCCAAAATAATATGTACAGCACCAACATTTTTACCAGCAACAACCGAAAATTCAAATATAAGGATGAGACATTTCACAGGGCCACAGGGACATGAAAAACTCCTTGCAGATAATAAGAGAATCGAACTTCCACATCTGACACCCATTCCATGTGGCATCAGCCAAGTACAAAATATCCCCCCAAAATAGTGGTTTCTTCACTTGAAAAAACAAGTTTGAAGTGTTGAACCAGCTTCATCACCACCTTGGGTTCCACGTCAGGGAACCCATCACTGCCTTAACCCACTAGAAGCCATGACAGCCTGAAGGAAGAAGAATCCCTGAGGAGTCACAGAGACAACAGCGAAGGGAGGACTGGGACAACAGTCCCCATCCCTAGAAATTGCTCTGTAACTCAGCCAAAAAAAAAAAAAAAAACAAATTAAAATGGCTGCTCAGCAACCCCGTGATGGAGGAGGTATGTTTCATAGGTTCCCTGAGCACAAACCCCTAGCCAGCCTTCTCGCACTGCCAGGATAATCCCTTTGGGACCTCCTCCATTTGTAATGGGAAGCACTTTGATCCTTTACTGAGGCACCACCTAGAGCCAAAAAAAGAGGCAGCAAAGGTTCATGAAGCAAATATATCCAATTGGCGGGGTGGGGGGGGGACTAGAAAAAGAAAATATTCCTTCAATGGAAAGACATAGATGTATTCCCACAAGAAACAACAACCAATAGGAAACCATGAACTTCCCAAAAGGACGAAGCAACAATCCAGTGACTGACTCTTAAGAGATGGCAATTTGTGATCTCTTTTATCATGAATTCAAAATAACAGTTTTAAGGAAACACAGTGATCTCAAATAGCAGAAAAAAGCACACAAAAGCAGAAATTCATCACATAAATGTGACAAAGAGACTGAAATAATTTTTAAAAATCAAACAAAACTTGGAACTGAGAAGAACATTTGCTGAAGTGAAGAAAACATTAAATGATTTCAAGAGGAGAATACATCAAGTAGAATAAAGAATTAGCGAGCTTGAAGACAAGTTATTTGAAAATATACAGTTAGAAAAAAATAATGAAAAGGAATGAAGACCACTTGAAAAATATAAAAACACAGATGCAAAAATTCTCAACAGGATTCTATCAAATTGCATCCAACAGCACATTTCAAGGAACATCCATCAAGACCAGGTATGCTTAATTACCCAGATGTAATGCTGGTTCAACATATGTAAATCAATAAACATCCTTCACATAAAGAAGGTGTAATTAATTAGGTGTAGAAAAAGCATTTGATAAAATCAAACATTCTTTCTTTACAAAAACCCTCAAACACTTAAGTATCAAAGGAATATGCCTCAAAATATTAAGAGCCATTTATGATAAAATGGCAGTAAACATCATTCTTAATTAGCAGAAGCTGGAAGCATTTCCTCTCAGAACTAAAACAAGACAAGAATGCCCACTCTTATTCCTTCTATTCAGCATAGTCCTGGAAGTCCTCGCCAGAGCAACAAGGCAGGAGAAAGAAATCGGAGGTATCCAAATAGGAAAAAAGGAAGTCAAGTTATCCCTCTTTGAAGATGGTATGATTCTATACCTAGAAAACCCTAGAGAATCTGTCATACAGTTTTGCACTGATAAACAACTTCAGTGAAGTCTTGGAGTACAAAATCAATGCACAAAAAACAGCTTCATCTCTTTACATCAACAACAATCAGGCTGATAACCAAATAAAAACCAATCCAATGCACATAGCCACAAAAATAAATAAATAAAATACCTCAGTATCCACCTAACCAAAGAGGTGAAAGACCTTTACAATGAGTGCTAGATTAGATAACTCTACTCAAATAAATCAAAGATGATGCAAGCAAATGGAAAAACATCCCATGCTCATTAATTGGAAGAATCAATAGTATTAAGATGTCCATTCTACCCAAGGCAATCTACAGATTCAAAGCAATTCTTATCCAACTGTCAGAATCATTTTTCACAAACCTAGAAAAGACAATACAGATATTCATATGGAAGCAAAACAGATACTGAATAGTCAATGCAATTCTCAGAAAAAGCAACAAAGCTGAAGACATCACACTTTCAGACATCAAACTTTACTGAAAGGCTACAGTAACCAAGATAACATAGCACTAGTACAGAAATAGGCACATAAACCAGTAAAACAGGACAGAGCATTCAGAAATGAAACAATGTACCTGCAAACAACTCATCTTTGATAAAATCAGGAATGAAAAAAAAAACACTGGGAAAAAGAAATCATATTTAGCAAATGGTATCAGAAAAAATGGCTGTCAACTTGCAGAAGAATGAAACTAGACCCCCATTTATCACCATATACAAAAATTAATCCCAAATGGAATCTCAGCCTGTAATCCCGTGCCTTTGGGAGGCTGAGGTAAGTGGATTGCCTGAGCTCACGGGTTCGAGACCCGCCTGGGTAACTTGGCGAGACCTCATCTCCACAATAAATCAAAAAAATCAGCCGGGCGTGGTAGCATGCACCTGTAGTTCCAGCTACTTGGAAGGCTGAGGCGGAAGGATCGCCGAAGCCCAGCAGGTCGAGGCTGTGGCGGCCGGGAGCGGCCACCGATCAGAGTAGGCAATGAATTCATTCAGTCTTCAAAATCAAATGCAGCAAAAGCTAACATTGACAGGTAAGACCTTATAAAACTGAAAAGTTTCGCACAGGAAAAGAAGCCATCGAGAGAGTCAAGAGACAACCTACAGCATGGGCAAATATATATATATATATTTTTTTTTGTTTTTTTGCAAGCTAAGTATCTGACAAAGGCCTAATATCCAGGATCTACAAGGAACTCAAACAAATTGGCAGGAAAAACAAACAAACAACAGACAAACAAAAAAAAAACATTAAAAACTGGGCAAAGGACATGAACAGACACTTCTCCAAGAAAGACATTCAAATAACCAACAAACATATGAAAAAAATGCTCAGTCTTACTAATCATCAGATAAATGCAAATCAAAACCACAATGAGATTCCACCTCAAAGCAGTAAGGATGGCTATCACTAAAAAGTCAAAAAACAACAGGTGTTGTGGCTTTAGAGAAGAGGTAATGTTTCTAAACCGTTGGAGGGAATGTAAGCTAGTTTAACCTTTGGGAAAAGCAGTGTGGTGTTTTCTTAAATAACTGAAAATTGAGCTTCCATATGATCCAGAAATCCAACTTCTGGAAATATACCCAGAGTAACATAAATCGTTCTACCAAAAAGACACCTGCACATGTATATTCATTGCAACATTATTCACGATAGCAAAAACATGGAACCAATCCAAATGCCCATCAAAAGTGGACTGGATAAAGAAAATGTGGTATATATACACAATGGAATTTTACACAGTCACAAAGAAGAAAAAAGTCACACCCTTTGCAACTATATGGATGCAGCTGGGAAATATAATACTAAATGAACTTAGCATGATTTCTGCACAGAAATTTTTTAAAAACTGAGTATCTTATGTTCTCACTCATAAGCAGGTGCTGATCACTGATCACATCAGCACAAAGGTGGAAACTAAAGATGCTGGACACTGCTAAAGGAGGGAGGGAGGGAAGAAGGATAAGGGGCATGCAACAGCACACTAGGTACCTAGTCCACAATCAGGGGAGTAATGGTCCACTAGAACCAAAAGTTCACCTGGATGTAACCTCCTTATACAGTAAATATTCACTTGTACTCCACAACTCTATAATAATAATAATAATTTTAAAAGAAATCATAAAATAAATAGCCTCTAATGCAAAATAAAAAATATACAAACAGATGGAAATTAAACAACATTCTGTTGATCAACCAATGGGTGAATGAAAAAAATTAATAATGATACCAAAAATTTCTTGAAATAAACAAAAATAAAAATATAACATATCAAAATTCGTGGTATATGGCAAAGGTACACTAAGAGGGAAATTTATAGCAATAAATGCCTATATCACAAAAGCAGAAAGATTTCAAATAAACAACCTAATGAGGCACCTCATGAAACTAGGAAATTAAGAACAAGCCAAACCCCAAATTAGTAGAAGCAAAGAAATAATAAAGATCAGAGCAGAAACAAATGAAACTGACACAGTATTATAATAGACATGGAAAAGAGCATTCAATAAAATTAAACATTCTTTTATGATTTAAAAAACTCACAAAAATAGTATAGAAAATATACATCAAAATACTAAAAGCTATAACAAACCCACAAACATTTTGCTCAAAATAATTATTACACAAATGAATTCCATGATTATAGACTATGTATAAGTGAAATAAATGACAGCAATGATTTCAATGATAGGAGAAAAAAATTAGGAATATTTTGCTATTCTAGTGGTATATGAAAGTAGAATTAAATTACTTTTAAATGTACATGGCAAACTCTATGGCAGGTACTTTAAAGAGTTTTCAAAACTTTAAAAATTCATTTTAAATTCATATTAAAAATTAATAAATATAAAAATAAGAGAAAATGGAATTATTTAAAATGTTCAATTAAAACCACAAAATAAGAAAAAGCAAAAGACAAAATAGGAACAAATAAGGGCAATTAAGAAAAATAACATGTATGGTAGATAGCAGTGTGGAGATACCAATAATCATTTGAAATGTCAGTGATCTAAATACACTAATTAAAATACAGAGATTGTCAAAGTGGATTAAAAAAATCAGTGCCCAACTTGATGTTGTCTATAAAAAAACTTTAAATATAATAACAAATATATATTAAAAATAAAAATAGAGAAATATACACAATACCAATCTAAATAAAGTAGTAATAGCTATGTTAATTTCAGCAACAGCAGACTTCAAAGTAAGAAAAATTATCAAGCATAAAGAATGGAATAATATAATGATAAAAGAGTAAATTCTTCAAGAAGACATAACAGTCCTTAATGTGTATGGGCATAAAACAGAGCATCAAAATACATAACACAAAATTGATAGAAAATAAGAAGAGACAGAATCCACCATCATAGTTGGAGATGTCAACATCACTATACCATAAATGGACACAGATCCAACTGGGAGAAATTCAGAAAGGGCATAGTTAACTCAAAAACACCTTCACTCAACTGGATATAATAGACTACTTCATTCAACAACAGAATATGCATTCCTTTCAAGTTCACATGGCGAGTAAGAAATGACAGAAATTAGAGGTGGGGAAGCGAAGGGGATCAGAGTGGGTAAAAAAACTTTCAGTATCCAGAGGAACTCATCAACCTGCTAGGAAGGATAATTATGTTTCATTTGATAATCTATTAAGATTGTTTAACATAAAAATCGAATTTTAATGTATCTAAAATTAATATAACCATCACTTGAAATGATATGAAGTCTTTATTATAAATATAAGGTAATACAATTTAAATAAGTGTGTTTATGAGAATATGATAATATAATTAGTTCAACCGATTTATCTTATATCCTCTAGAAATACATTCAATGACAAATCTCTAAACTGGCTGATGCTCCAATGATTCATGCAAACAGTAAACAAGAGTTTCCTTGAGCTTCTATCGAGTACTCTTAACACTAAAATGATAATGTAGTCATGAAGTGTCAAAACCAGAAGGCATCTTAGACATCTCTAGCTTCATGTTTTATTGATGATTTTGTTGAAATGTTAGAACTTATCTAAAGCATGTAATAGAAAGGACACTGAACAGAGTCAAAAGAGCAGTTTGACCCAGTTCTGCCACATACTAACAGCGTAAATGGGATTGGACTAAATACTTAATTTCATTGAGTCTGTATCTTCATCTGTAAAATGGGAACAGTAATATAAGCTTACCAAAGTCTTCTGAAGACTTTTAAAATTAGTTTAAAAGCAGCAGATCATTAAATAAGAATTAAGTAATCAATAATAAATTAAAGTTAATAATATATATAGTCACCATGCTGCATGTTAGAATCCCAGAACTTACTCATCTTGTAACTGAAAGTTTGAACCCTTTGAACCTCTGCCTATTTCCCCCAACTTTGAACCTCTCCCTATTTGAACCTCTCCCTATTCCCCCCAACTTCCAGCCTCTGACAACCACAGTTCTACTCTTTGCTTCTATGAGTTTGGCATTTTTTTAGATTTCGCATATGTGACATCATGTAATATTTATCTTTCTTTGCCTGCTTATTTTATTTAGTATTATGTCTTCCAGAGTCATCAATGTTCTCACAAATGACAGAACTTTCTTCTTTTTGTGACTAAATGATATTTGTATGTGTGTGTGTGTGTTTGTGTGACTTTCTTTAACTATTCCTTCATTACTGATTTCATTTCCTTTAAATAAATATCCAGAAGTGGGACAGCTGGATCATATGGTTCTATTGTTAACTTTTTCACATACATACACACAAAAAAAATGGTAGCTGATTGTGATGATAAATGTGCTGCTTTATTTGATTGTGGTAATCGTTTTACAATGTACACATCTATCAAACATCACATCATACACCTTGAAAGTATATAATCTTTATTTGTCAATTATACTTCAATAAAGTTGGGAAAAAGAAACATTAAGATTATGAACATTCAAAATAGGCTGCTCCACTGATATGACATTTGAGCCTTCCATTTATAAGAGTATTCACTTTCAGCTGTATTGACACAACTTGTGTAAGTAGAGGGAATTTTTACTATGAATTCTGTAATAACCTCAAGGCTAACCCAAATCAAAATGAGTTTTTTTTTCTCCCAGAGATAATGTATCAAATAAAGCCTTATGTGTGTGCATTGCGGGATCATCTCAATCATTAACTGTGACATTGAGCGCTGTAGCCTTATGATAGTAAATAAGGTTGGCACTGTACATCAGCATTCACATAAGCCCTTCCTCAAAAGGTATTAAAAGTTATCATTGCAGTTCTCACCACTTTATGTCCTGAGGAAGGCCCAGAATAACCAGTTTGGTTGAGAAAAGATCAATTTTGTTTTCTCACTCTAGGAAAGAGAGAAGGGAAGGTGCTAGGGAAGGTGCCTATTGTCCTCTTGCAAAACATGTGCTTCAACAGACATTAGAAATACAGTTCTATCATATTATTTTTAAAAACAGATTTTTGAAAAAAATTTTTTTTTTAATATTTTTTTTTTTGACCTGCGCAGCCAATGTTTTAAAAAAAGTATTTTTTAAGAAAACATCCTCGCCGGGCTCGGTGGCTCAGCCTGTAATCCCACGTTTTGGAAGTCCAAGGTGAGTGAATTGCCTGAGGCCCCGGATTTGAGACCCGCCTGGGCAACTTGGCGAGCCCTCATCTCTACAATAAATAAAAAAGATTGGCCGGGTGTGGTAGCACGCACCTGTAGTTCCAGCTACTTGGAAGGCTGAGGCAGAAGGAGCACCAGAGCCCAGCAGGTCAAGGCTGTGGTGGCCTGGTGCGTGCCACTGCACTCCAGTCTGGGTGACAGAGTGAGAGTCCAACTCAAAAAAAAAAAAAAAAAGAAAACATCCTCACACTTCACATATGGTAATAATACATGAGTGCTTTCTGAATTTTATACTAGTCACAAAATTTTATTATAAATCAGATTATAAGCTTACTATTATCAAAACTAGAGTAATTTGGGGGTATGGTCCTTAAATAACAAATAATTTTGTGGCAAAATTAAAATTATAAAAATGAAAAATAACAATAAATAATTAAATGAGGAGGTATGTGTAGGGATAATGTAAATGTGTGTGAGAGAAACTGTAACTTCAGTTAACCATTTTTTTAATCTTTTGAGTAGTCATCATTAGTTCTATGATATGGAGATATTAGAGCTAAAACATCAATAAATGTAGTGTGATATTAAGTAATTTCAATACATTCAAATCTCCTTCATATACACTTAGAGAAGAGACTATGAATCCAGAGGAATCTGTTATTAATTCTTCTCCCAATGACAATTTCTCCATTTTAGTTGAAGTTTTATGGGGATTCAACCTCCCTATATACCACTACTATCTTGCATCCTCACTCAAATCTAAGTGTCTTTCTCCACAGCTTTAGAAGCAGCTGTAGTCATCCCAAACTGCTATTAAACTATCAGAACTAAATCCCCATCTTCAGAGCTTGAATAAGTACAGAAACAAAGAAGAGTATTGTAATGTCTATAACTTTAGACACAGTAGTGTTTATAACTATACTGCTACTCTACCCTGGCCTTAGATGCAAGGGTAAAGACACCACAGTCAGTCATCCATAAAATGTAATTTAAGAGGCATTTTAAAGAGTATTGAATCCAAATAAAAACTTTCTCTCTTCTTAATGAGTCAGATTCCATAACTGGTAATTTATACCCAATCTCTCCAAAAATCTATGTTTTTTTTATTATTTCAAGAAATAGACTATAATAATTACTTGTCCTTTTTCTGGATGTTTTGATAACATTCTTAACTTATTTTTGATATCTTGCTTTATTTATTTTATTTTTAATTTACAAATAATTGTATATATGTATAGGTACAACATAATGTTTTGATATATGTTTACATTATTGAATGATTAATTAAAGCTAAGTGACATAACCATCACCTCACACTTTTTTTTGTAATAAGAACATTTAAAATCTACTATTTTAGCAATTTTGAAATATACAATACTTTGTTATTAACTATAGTTGCCATTCTGTACACCAGTTCACTAAAATATATTCTTTCTGTCTAACTGAAACTTTGTACCTTTTGGGCAAGCCCTTCTGCTCACTCACAAATCTCTTACAGAATGATAATCTCATATTGTCATCATCACTGTGCCAGAATCATTTCCCTACCAAGTACATCTTGCATACTCTATGATTTTGACTATGTTAATGTATATCAGGAGTGGGAGAAGAGGCTCCTAAGTATCCATTATTATGATAGCTCCTTTTTGGGGGGTTTTGTTTTGCAAGCTCATCAGTTTACTTCATCATTTCAGATTAGCAAATATTTTCTGAATGAAAATTATACCTTAATTGATGTTTCCAAAATTAAAGTACACATACATGGTTTTGTTATTAAAATCCCTATATAGATAGAGCTAACAATCTTCTAAACCTGTAAGATTCAAGAAAGTCCATAAAGAGTAATGATATGTTGGCACTACTGATAGTGTAATTTTCTATGCCAGGCTTTACACCAGTAGCATAATAATAGTTTAATTCACAGTGGGATAAAAATAACCAGAGCAATAGTAAAATACATCTCACATTTATTTTGTAGTTTTGCCTTCCCTAAATATTTTAACTACGATTGATTTATATTTTTTCATTACACCTCTCTGTATTTCATTACACCTGTCTGTATTGCCATTTTGAAAAATAAAGAAAACTGAATCATAAAGGTCAAATGGCTTGTCTAAGGTAACAGTAGGATTTAGTGGTACACTCAAGTCTAGAAGTGAGGTCTCCAAATTAACAGCTTATGCTTCTCCTTTGACAAGTTTAGGATGTTCTACATGCTAATTTAAATTACACTCTTTTTTTTAACCAAAATCCAGAAAATTCCTTTACTTAAAAACAAGGTAAAATGAAAGACTAAATATTGATTTTTTTCTGAACACTGGCAGTCTCAACACCAGAGCATTCTTTATAAATTTGAATCTCAAACAGCACACAAACTTCAATAGTGCTATAAGGGGCAATAATCCCAGACTAACCTATTTAAGCATGATAATGTCTTGCATACGCTGAACTTACCACTTCCTGCAAACTCCTTGGCATTTTTAATTTAACTATTGCCAGTCTGCTCTGGCTCTTTCCCTCTAAATTGACTGCGGAAAGGGTCTTCAGCAAGCAAATTAATATAATCATCTTTGTTTCTCACTTCAGATAATAGAAAGCTTTCATCTTTATAATAATTTTGTAATTTTGCCATGAATCAAGACCAGATTAAGGCTAGGATACTAGTAAAGAAAGGGTCTTTAATCTTACAATTTGTGAGAATATTAAAAGCATTATGGTCAGATGCCTATAATTCATGGCCTGCTTATTTGAAATTACTTTGTTTTACAATTACTGTTATAAAATATGCCCATGCCGGGCTCGGTGGCTCAGCCTGTAATCCCGCGCCTTTGGGAGGCTGAGGTGAGAGGATTGCCTGAGCCCGCGCGTTCGAGACCCGCCTGGGCAGCAAGACCTCATCTCTACAATAAATCAAAAAATCAGCTGGGCGTGGTAACGCATGTCAGTAATTCCGGCTACTCGGAAGGCTGAGGCGGAAGGATCGCCGGAGCCAGCAGATCGAGCTGCGGTGGCCGGGAGCGGCCACTTCACTCCAGTCTGGGAGACAGAGTGAGACTCCGACTCAAAAATAAAATAAAATAAAATAAAATAAAAAGCCCATATCACCGAATAAAAGTTAACTAAGAGTAAAAAGTTGAAAGTTTCTGGTCATAAGGACAATTTTATAGGCAATTTTGAGAAGGGAAATAGTAAAATCATTATTTTCTCAATAGTAATAATAATATATACTAAGCACCTGCTCTTTTCAGGGTATTGTAATGAGTGCTGTCAGATACAAAGATGAATAAAATATTACTTATTGCTGTCAAAGAATTTACAATTTGATAAGGAAAAAATAAAACATGCATGCATGCATAAATACATATACACAGATACAGTAATAGGCAGAAAGTGCTTTTAGAAGCAAAGGAAATGTTAGGGGAGCACAGAGCAGAATGATATTTCTTCTTGCATTAGTGCTATTCTCAGTAGTTTGCAAATTCAAAGTCTAAAAATTAAAAAGAAATAGCTCAGAAAATAATAGTCATAGCAATTGAGAAAACTTGGAATTTCCTTTCAAAAGCAGGAGCCAAGCAAGGTCTTATTCCCTAAACTACTGAGTGAGGTTGGTTTCAGAGTTTTTTACCTTTATATTAAAAATTATATAAGTTAAAACTAAAATGCAGAGCCGGGCTAAGTGGCTCAGCCTGTAATTCCGCGCCTTTGGGAGGCTGAGGTGAGTGGATTGCCTGAGCCCGCGGGTTCGAGACCCGCCTGGGTAGCGAGACCTCATCTCTACAATAAATCAAAAAATCAGCCGGGCGTGGTAGCGCGCGCCTGTAATTCCGGCTACTCGGAAGGCTGAGGCGGAAGGATCGCCGGAGTCCAGCAGGTCGAGGCTGCGGTGGCCGGGAGCGGCCACTGTACTCCATTATGGGCGACAGAGTGAGACTCCAACTCAAAAAAAAAAAAAAAAAAAACTAAAATGCAAACCAAGATAACTTGGAATTCTCTCTTCATTTGAAATGCTTTTGCATTTGAAATTATGTCTGCAATTTAGTGACATAATTAAAATTACTTTATCATAAATCCTCACATATGTTGAAGTACCAGATAACTGCATCATTCCAAATTAAAGAAAAATCTTATTGCACTGAAGCTACTTTATAGATGAGGAATTAAAATGTTAAAAAGATCCTATAATTCTGTAATGATGTTACTTTCATCTATGCAGTACCTAATCAATTTTACTTAACACAGCAGAATATATTAAACTATATTAAACACTGTATAAGGAAAACAATACAATAATGCAAAGTTTCCTAGTAATTAGTTATCTTTAGAAAGTTTCTATGGTTAAAAAAATACTAATGACTGCCAATCTTTCCCAAAATATTCTTTGGTTGGATACTAATAAAGAACCTGATAAAATAAGTCTTAAGTCAGTAAACATAATTCGTTGAGTATCTACTAATGTAAACAACAAGTGATGGAGCAAGCATAACCTTTGTTCTCAAAGGTTAAGTATTAACTAAATGTAATACATTTTAATTAATAATAAAATTAAGTTAATTGCATTTAACTCCTCCTTTCATTGCACCTATTCCTTAATACAGTTCATTCTCTATAGTTAACATTGGCTCTTTCCAATAAAAATATGTGAATCATATATGTTAGTGTGTTTTACTCTTCATCTATTGTCATTATTTTAGAATTTTTAGTTGCTTCCAATAATCATATATTAATTCTAAGTCCAAAATCACACATTAATATATTATTTAAAATTTAATCAACACATTAACTCCAATATTCATAAAAGAAATACATTAAGCAAGGTAAGTAAATTATTGTTGGAATGTATTTATTAAAACAGAGGTTTATGACCTTAAAATTGTAGATTTCAGGTGCAAACCATCAATATTAAAGCACTTCTGCAAAAGACTGCAAAATGATAAGTGTTTTTATGGAAAAATGTTTTGTGACATCTGGGCATAGAAAAGAAGATAGAGTGTAACGCGCAAAGATAAAACTCGAAGATGTTTCAGAACATCTTACCTTCTATCCATACACGAATTTCACTGGGAGAGGATGTCACAGTAGGATCTTGTTGGAAAATGCAAAATAATTGTGCCATCACTCAGAATGGGTAAATAGAGAAAAACTTCTGGCAGTTAATATTTAAAGCATAGATAATCAGAGTATCTAAAAATGAAAAAAATAGAACTTAGATGCAGGCCTTATATATTTATACAGACTGAATTATATTAGCATATGCTATAAGGTATGGGGGTTTCAAGGAAAGCAGTCCACCATTAAGTGCCTTTTAGTAAAATACAAGAATTCAAGTATAAATCTGACACACCTTCTATCCCACAGAAATTGTGAATCTACTAAGAAGGATCAAAAAAACATAAACAATGTTGTTCATTAAAATCAGTGCCAGAGAAACAACTTGTTAAGGAATTTATACTTAATTGCAGGGAAAAGGACAGCTTCATGCAGCTGGTAGCATCTGAGTCAAGCCAAAGAAGACTAGATAAAAAAGAACTATGAGGGAAAAGTGATAATATGTGTCCTACGTACATGAGGAGTGTCTCGTGAGACCCATGGAGAGAAAAAAAAAAAAAAAATGAGAAGAAAAACATTTTCCAGAATGTAAAACATGTATTACAGGAACGTGAATCATTATCAGTCTTGGAAGTTTTAAATTCCAATTTGCTGCAGTTTACACCATCCATGCTTGTATTACTCAACTTTTGACATCCATATTAGGGAAGACACAAATTAATGAAAATTTTAAAACAAAATTTTGATAGTGCAAATACTCTCAGAATCAAGTGTTTTCCCTTTCCATTTACTGACTTTTAAATAAATTTTATGGCCATGTACATAAAAATACCTTGAAAATGTAAATCATTAATGTTCATGCCAAACAAATTGTCCAAAAATCATAGCTAAAGCCTTTCCTTAAAAAAATGCTGAATATAGGTCTCACCTGCCCAGTCTAAATAAGTAGGACCAAATTAGATGAACGATGCTTTCATGTCTTTCCCCTCTTCATTTAACACAATTTACTCAGGTCCTGCCTTCCACAACCACATTTTGAACTTCTTGACCAAATGCAGGGCATTTTGTGTTTGCTCTTATCTTGCCCCTCAAGAAAACTGTGTTTGAATCTGAATCACTCATACTGCAGAAATAGGAAGGGGCTAATGGGCATTCTAAAGCAGTGCTGTCCAAAAAAACTTTCTGTGACGCTGGAATAGTCTATATTTACACTGTTCAATATGGTAGCCACTAGACATATAGGGCTATTAAGTATGTAAAATGTGGCTAGTGAAACTAGGAAATTCAATTTTTAATCATATTTTATTAAAATTAAATAACCACATGTAGCTAGTAGTTACGACACTAAATAACAGTTATAGAGCTTCTAATCAAGTATTAGAATCACATACTTGGTGGATGATCTCAGATTGAAAGTGAAGGCCGCTATGAGAATAGGAAGATCATAAAGAATCTGAATACTTACTGTTAGATTATCTGTTGTCTTAAAATGCATGATGACATTGACAAGGAGCCCAGCAGCACCAGCAAGTATGAAGGTAGGAGAGGCTGTACAGAAGGGGAGGGTGGTAGAAAAAGGAAAGGAGGATTGGGGTAGGCTCTAATAGTGAACTGTGAAGGCTTTTCTCTGTTTCTCTAAAAAATAATAAGAATAAATAACATTAGTAAGACAAACACTTATTTAAGTTCTGGCATTCAGTACACAGTTTGTTAAAACAAAGAGAAAAATATTTCATTTTATTCAAGCACATTCAACAAATTAATAATGGATGCTTACTGTGTGCCAAGGACAGGGAAGTTCATTAATTTAAAACTTATAGTTTTGCTATGATTATATAACACCACCTAAAATCCTCTAAATATTTTCAAGGAAAAAGAGTTTTGGGTGTGCAGTGGGGGTATATTTTGTTTGTTCTTTTATACTATTTAACACATGCATTACTTCTTTAATCTACCTAAATGTCTCATTTCTGGCCTTTCCAGTTTCCAGTTTTCTTCCTTCAACACCATACAAGAGATAACTGTGTCCTGTTTTCTTCTCTTACAAATCCACAACTGTTTATATAAAACATTGACCAAGAGTTTTCATCTCAGCTTTTAAGAATTAAAAAAGGAAAGTGGGGGATGTGGCACTGGCAAAACATTAAAAAATATATACTATCAGTGTATATAAGTATATAAAAATATATACTATCAGTGATCTAAGATACTGGAAAATTTCCTTCTTCGAGACCTTAGAGTCTATTTCTATGAATTGTGACTGGCTGTGTAATGAGACTTCTTTCCAATTACATTCCTTTGTGTTGTTGATATAGCCTGTGTAGAGGGATAAGCTAGAGGGCCTCTAATTGTTAGCATTTTAATTAAGCTTAATGTGTTTTAAATGCACAATAGAAGTCCTACTAACTATATCCAAGACTATAAGGTGTTAAGATTTAAAACAATCAAAACAATTCTAAACCATATCAGCTGACCTGAGCATAATGGATTTCTATTTCTATAAGAGAATTATGTGAATAATGCTGAGAGGGATCATAAAGTGTGAATCATAGACTCAGAGAATTTTTTTAAAAATAGAGGTGATATCTAATCAAAAGGCCAATCATTCTACAGTTAGACTAGTTAGAATGACCACCAAATAAATGGCCCAAGGCTTGACGGGACAGAAGCGTTCGCTAGCGGGCGGCTAAAATTTTCTTCACGTTGAGCTGAAATCGACCTTTTCGGAGATCTTTCCCCCCTACCCACTATTTTCATCCTAGTTCTGCCTCATGCTGTCCCTGTGAAAAGACTCTTTAAGTCTTACACCTCAGAAAGTCATCCAAATTACTATCCCATCCCTCCAAACTGGGGCAGTTGGCCAGCCTAACCGTTCGCTTATCCCCTTTTTCCGTCCTCGGTTTCTCATAGGACAGTTTTCCAGCCCTGTCGTCGCCAGAAGTTCCCCCAACTAGTCTGTCAGGACCTCTATCAGCAACGTAGAGGCCGAGGCAGCCGCAGGAGCTGAGGCTGAGGAGACCCAGGTAGGACGGGTGACTCTCACTCCCTCTCTGCCCGTTTGCCCTGGCGGGAGGTTGACCAATTGCCCTCCGGAAGTGTCCATATTTTGATCAGACCGCGTCGCGGTTTGGGGCTTTCAAAGGGATGCTCCTCAGAGCGGCAAAAGATTCCGTTTCCCCCACAACCACAACTGAGGGCTACAACAGGCAACCTTTTTACTTGCCTCTTTCCCTGTGGCCAGTCGCCCTGGGAAATGGATCCCCACAGTTGCCTACCGACCATCGGGTCTGGGAGGGACTGGTCCGGTAGCTCGGTTACCTAGTCACCATTTGCCCCTAGAACCTAGCGTGTGTAGAAGAGTCACTGGCTGCAGGGGAAGTGACGTAGCTCTAGCCCAGCATTAGGCTGAGGGTGGGGCAGACGGCAGGGGAGCTGGTCTTTGTCTTTTCTTGGTACTTGATAACTGTTTAAAAAGGTTTCTTTGTTGTTTGTTTTTGTTTGATTGATTTTGTTTTGTTTTATTTCCATGAGAAACTGCTTGAAAATCTGTGTGAGTGCTTTAAGGTTTTTCAAAAGACTGCGCGCTGGCGAGCGCAATTAATACAGATTGAGCATGAATTCAGGAGAAGAAAACCAAGTGGAAGTAACAGGTGATCACAGATTTCTGAATAAAAGGGACGGTCATTGGAATACTGAGTTGAAATGAAGACGTACCCCTCTCTAGCATTTGTGGAAAATCCACTTTTTTTTCTTTCTTTGTCTAACTTTATAGACCATAAAATTGAGGCCCAGACTCACTAGGATCTCCTGTAGCCTTACTCACTGTTTCTTCCACTGTGAGGATTAGTTCAAGCAGCTCATGTGCTGTGGATTTAGAAAATGCTCGTTTTAAGTGGACCCTTGCTGATACCCAGTGATGGCTATAAAACTCAGAAGAAAATCTTCCTTCTTTGGTACACAGATGATCACCGGAACACTGCATCTTTGATCTCGTGAATTTGTGAACCCACTTCTAAACAAAGCTAAAATTATCCTCACGCTTTTGCAGTCCTCTGCAATATCATATCTGAATATTTTTTTTTCTGCACAAAACTTTCCTGAAGCTGTGGGACACAAGACATTGTATCATAATGGATGGACACATTTCTTTTTAAAGTCCTTTATCAAAGAAAACGTCTAAAACCTGTAATAAAGTAAATCGAAATTTATATCAATATCCCCATTCACCGGAAAACATTTCTACAAGTTTTCCATGTCGCTAAAGGGCCACCAAACAGAACTATTTAATACTGAGTATAGCTGAAATAAGCCTGAGGAAAAAAATTATATTTGATGTCCTTATTTTGCAGATGAGAAAACAGAGACCCAGATAGAAGAGATTTGCTCTTGGCCACACAGCACTTTAGTGGAACAACTAGAAAAAGAGCCTAGGCATTTATACCCCAGTACTGTGTTCTTCCATCAAACCCCATGCATACCAGAATTCAACAGCATCTCAGATGAATGGAAGTAAGCGTTGTAAAGAAGTCCCACATAGGTTTCTATCTCTCAGAAACTAAACACAAGAAAAGGTGGGGAAACAAAACAAAGGAAAACAAAGCATACAAATGCTAATGATGATGAGACAGCAAAGCAGATGATGGTGAATGAGGAGAGGTATAAGCAACATAGAAAACAGGCACTGTTTTGTAAGTGTGAACATACATGAATTACTTCAGACTCAGTGAAATTATTAGAGCCAGTTAGCAAACAGGGTAAATGATACTGGCTCATATCCACTTTTACAAAGATAGTCATTTGCCACCTTTGTCAGTTGTCTCAAACAGCTTCTCTCTTGTTTATTCAATCTATACATATCTACTATATGAATTTAAGTTATTATTATTATTATTAATGCCAGAACTTTGGGATTTCTGCGGCCAAAGCTATCTTACTTTTGGAAATTTGAATGCATCAATCAAAAGCCTATATATTCACAGAAGTTAGATTAGAGCTCGCGCACTTAAATTTTTAAAAACTTCCTTTTATTATTTAATAAATGGGATATTTATCTTTGGAGTCAGGCATAACACTTCATTTGTTGTCATTTCCCAGGATTTTGGCTTCATGCAAGTTAATCTGATAAACCAATCTGTGCTAATTTGTTAATAATTGCTGCAAACCTCCTTTGTAAGATATTTGTAATTTAGCAGTAGCTTTGTGTACTGAATGGTAATCAGGAAGATCTGGCAAGATTTAATTACTACTTAAGCTCATTTTTGTTTGTCCCTCAAGATATATCTATACCTCTACCTCTACCTCTACATCTACATCTATGTCTATCTATCTATATATGTATATATGAAAGCAAGAAAACTAAGAGTGAAAATCACAGTAGTAGGGCTTATGAATATCATGTTACAGATTTTAAAAGGCTTTCACATGCATGCTTTCATTTTCTTCAGCCAATGATGTACCATTTTACAGAAAACAAGACTAAATTCCTATGATTGCATAGCCACTGCTACATTTTATTAACAGAGCCAATTAAGTTTACAACTTGATAATAGCTAATAATCAAACTTAATAAAATTCAATAACTCATTTCGGTAAATATGACAACTACATAGTATTTGATGAATTTCATAATCATCAGAGATTGTATTTGCAAAACTATCTCTGGCACAATCTTCATAATAACTACCATACCATATATTACTATAGAAATTTACAGTTTTCCAAGCTATTCAGATACATTATGGAGTTGCCATTTTGAAGATGTCTTCCCCAAAACAGTATATCTTGCTTTCTCCCTTTTTTTTTTCATGTCTCTTCTACTTCATATGAAGAATCATACCACATAGCAGGACAGAAGTAAAAATGCTACACAAAATTTCTCTATTTTATTAAAACATAAATGAAATTATGAATCAAATTTAACAGTAATTAAAATTAATCCATTGTTTCCATTTCCTTCTTTGTAATTCTCAAGTGACTCAGACAAGATAGACCTCTGATTTGCAGAAGCAAGAAAGATTGCATTTAAAAAAATTATAACCAAATCTGCAGCATGGTGACTACAGTTAATACACATTTGTACTTGAAAATTACGAGAAGAATAAAGCATTAAAGAGAGATACCTAAGTTTTCTCACCACAAAAAAAGGTAACTATGTGAGATGATTAATATATTAATAGATGATTAATAGTTTGGCTGTGGTAATCATTTCACAATGTGTAGAAAACATTACATTGTATACCTTAAATACATACAATTATTGTCAATTATACCTCAATAAAGCTGGAAATAATTTATTTAATCCCATTTACCATATATTTAACCATGAGATTTAGCTTTTCTGATAAAATGCAATTCTCCACATTTCAAACTTATGAATATCCTTATGAGGATCTGCATAGAACACACGGTTAGTTGATCCTTTAACTCCTAAAATATATATTTGTTGTCTGGACAATATTAGCTAATGAAAACACTACAATTTTTTGTTCCTATTTTCTTCATTGATCTTCTATACAAGTCAAGCACAGTTGCTTGCCATGATTCAACCAGAAATTTATAAGAAAGAGTAATTCACCTATGAGCAAGCAGCAGGTTGTCACATTCAGGATGGAATTCAAACAACACTGACTCTTACAGGTAGTAATGCTCACCACCAGGTCCGTACTCTGAGAAATGGCTCCAAAATCCAATCAACTCTTCTCAGCAATAGCCTTCATCCATCTACCGGTCATTGCAGTTTCTGACATTATTTGCTGTACTGTAGTAGCATCCAGTCACATGGCAGCTGTGTGAAAAGGGGTATGTAATAAGTACCTTACAAATCATCCCTGGCATCTGTATGATGCCATGTGAGCTGCAAAGTCTCTCTACATATCTTATTTTAGCTCTTACAGAAAAGTTCTGAAAATGGTCAGGAAGATAGACTATTGTATTCATCAGAAGATGAGGAAACTGAAGCTCAGAAGTGTTAAATTATTTGCCAATGCAACACAGCTAGCTAAGTAAAATGGCTAAGATTTGAACCTAGACTGCTTTACTCCTATTTTAGTGTTTTCTTTACCACCACTCAAATAGAAATATCAGATTTTAATGATGTTTTACACGTTTTATTGCAATTATTTTAACTACTCCTTTAAAGATTCATAGATAATTAATTGCACATCACAAGCATGTGATCTGGTTTTCTGGACAATACACTATCCTGGCTCCAATCTTAAATCTTTAAAAATTCCCTCCCTGTACCCTCATTCCTATTTCTCCTCTTACACTGGACAAATATAATCTTCTCTTAATGCACTACCTTGATGATATCCTTTACTTCTCTAAACTATTGATAAATGCAAGTGATCCCCAAATCCTTACTTTGCATGCATATCCATCTCCACACCTATTGTTATGAACTCAAATAATCTATCAAAGCTAACTTTTCTGATTAACGTCGTGATAATGGCTACACAATTTTTCTGCTTACAGAAATAAGGAAACATTATTAACAACAACTTTTGCTGGGTGTGATGGCTCACGCTAGTAATCGCGGCATTTTTGTTTGTTTTTTTTTTTTTTTGGAGTCGGAGTCTCACTCTGTGGCCCAGACTGGAGTGCAGTGGCCACTCCTGGCCACCGCAGCCTTGACCTGCTGGACTCCAGCAATCCTTCGCCTCAGCCTTCCAAGTAGCCGGAATTATAGACACGCACTACCATGCCTGGCTGATTTATTATTATTATTATTATTATTTATTGTAGAGATGAGGTCTGCCAAGTTGCCCATGTGGGTCTCGAAACCATGAGCTCAGGCAATCCACTCACCTCAGCCTCCCAAAGTGTGGGACTACAGGCTGAGCCACCGAGCCCAGCTAATCCCGGCATATTAAGAGGCCAAGACTAGAGGATTGCTTGAGCCCAGGAGTTCAAGACAAGCCTGGGAAATGTAACAAGATCTTGCCTTTACAAAAAAATAGCTGACTGTTGTGGTGTGTGCCTGTAGTCCTAGCTATTCAGGAGGCTGAGGCAGAAGGATCACCTAAGCCCAGGAGTTCAAGGCTGCAGTGAGCTACAATCATGCCACTGCACTACAACCTGGACGACAGAGTGAGAATCAATGCAAAAAATGATAAAATAATACCTTTCTATAATTAAAAAAGGAGATCTTCTAAAAAATTCTGGCTGAATCCACTGGTATGTGAATGAGATAATTTAGGAATATTGAGGAAGCCAATGGAGAAAAAAGATTCAAAGTGATGGTGTTCGTTCTTCAAACAAAATAATATATTGGATATATTGCCTAGAGGTCAGTGATGATCTTGGAGTGGTGAAAAGGAAATATAGATTACACACACAAATAAAAATAATAATAAAAGACACAATTATTGAGCACTTACTCCATGCCAGAAACTGTGTTAAAATTTATTTAGTTTTTTTAATAAAAGTATAGCATACATAACTATACATGCATAAAAATAGCATGTGTCATCATTGTACAGCTTAATGAATCTTCCCAAACTGAACACTCCTATGTAACCAGCATCAAGGTGAAAAAACAATATTATCTGCTTTAAGCACTTTTTGAAATATTTTTATTCTTATAACAATTCTTTTTTTATATCAATATTTTTTATTATGATGTTGTGGGGTACAGTTAAGGGTTAGGTATACAATTATGTTTCATTCAGGCACCCTGTTGATAAGAGGTGTTTCCCCATCCCCAGATAGATATTTGCTACTGTTAATCCCATCTCCCTCTCCCCCCATAGTTTCCCAGTCCATCAGTCATTTTCTTATAGTATTATATTGGATGTTCAAGGTCCATTATATGAGTGAGAACACGTGATACTCGGATCTTTGTTTCTGTGAGAGGTTACTCAGTATTATAGACTCTAGTTCCCTACAGGTTGCTGAAAAATTCATGATTTTGTTCTTTTTTATGGCTGCATAGTATTCCATCATGTATATGTACCACATTTTTTTAACCCAGTCCTCTTTTGATGGGCAACATGGTTGTTTTCAGGTTCTTGCTATTGTGAACAACACTGCAATAAACATACGTGTGCAGGTATCTTTTTTATAGAGTGATTTGAGTTCTTCAGGATATATTCCCAGTAGGGGGATTACGGAGTCATATGGGAGGTTGATATTTAGAGCTTTTAGGAATCGCCACACTGCTTTCCACAGAGGTTGCACTAGTTTACACTGCCACCAACAGTGTAGAAGTGTTCCCTTTTCGCCACACCCTCTCCAGCAGCTGTTATTTTTTGAGTTGTTGATAAATGACATTCTCACTGGAGTTAGGTGGTATCTCATGTGGTTTTGATTTGCATCTCCCTGATGATTAGTGAGGTTGAACATTTCTTCATGTGTCTGTTGGCTGCTCGGATGTCTTCCTTTGTGAAGTGTCTGTTCATATCTTTTGCCCATTTGATAATGGGTTTCTTTTTTTCCCCAGCACATTTGAGTTCCTTGTAGATCCAGGATGTTAAGCCTTTGTCAGACCTGGTGTTGGCAAATACTTTTTCCTAGTCTGTAGGCTGTCTCCCTGCTCTCTTGATGGTTTCTTTGGCTTTGCAGAAGATTGTCAGTTTAATAAGTTCCCACTTGTCTATCTTGTCTCTTATGACCTGTGGGTTTCGGGTTTTGTTCAGGAATTGGATGCCAGTTCTGATTCCCATGAGGGTATTTCCTTCATTTTCTAAGGTTCTTATGGTTTGAAGTTTTACATTTAGGTCTCTGATCCATTTGGAGTTAACCTTTATGCATGGGGATAGAGAGGGGTCCTGTTTCAATCTTCGGCATGTGGTCAGCCAGTTTTCCCAGCACCATTTACTGAATAGGTTCTCCTCTCCCCAGTGGTAGGTGGTGGAGGCTTTGTTGAAGATGGTTGAGAAATTGAGATTTTGCCTCTGGAATCTCAATTCTATTCCATTGATCTATACGCCTGTTCCTATACCAGTACCAAGCTGTTTTGATGATTGTAGCTTTATAGTAAAGTTTGAAGTCTGGTAATGTGATACCACCTGCTTTGTTTTTTTTTTTTTGCTGAGGATTGTTCTGGCTATTCTTGGACGTTTGTGTTTCCATATGAATTCCTGTGTTGTTTTTTCTAGGTCTCAGAAGAATGTTAGTGGTAATTTGATGGGTATTGCATTGAATTTGTAGATTGCCTTAGGTAAGATGGACATCTTCACAATGTTGATTCTTCCAATCCTTGAGCATGGGATATTTTTCCACTTGTTTGTGTCATCTTTGATTTCTTTGAGCAGTGTTTTGTAGTTTTCATTATAAAGGTCTTTCACGTCTCTGCTTAGGAAGATGCCAAGGTATTTCATTTTTTTTTGTAGCTCTTGTGAATGGAATTGTGTTGTTTATTTGGGTTTCTGTTTGTTTATTATTGGTGTAGAGAAATGCGATTGTCTTTTGTACATTTATTTTGTATCCTGAGACTTTGCCAAAGGCCTTTATCAGTGTAAGGAGGTTTTTGACAGATTCCCTTGGGTTTTCAAGGTACACAATCATATCATCTGCAAAGAAAGATAACTTGACTTCCTCTTTTCCTATTTGGATACCCCTGATTGCCTCCTCTTCTCTGATTGCTCGAGCGAGGACTTCCAATAATATGTTGAATGGGAGGTGTGAGAGGGGGCATCCTGGTCTTGTTCCAGTTTTCAGGGGAAATGGTTCCAATTTTTGTCCATTTAGGAGTATGCTGGCTGTGGGTTTATCGTCGATGGCTTTTACTATTTTGAGGTATGTTCCCCGTATGCCTAGATGTTCGAGGGTTTTTATCAAGAAGGGGTGCTGGGTTTTATCAAAAACTTTTTCTGCATCTAATGATATAATCATGTGGTTTTTGTTTTGACATCTGTTGATGTATTTAATTACATTTATGCTTTTACGAATGTTGAGCCAGCCTTGCATCCCAGGAATGAAACCTACTTGTTCATGATGGATGATTTTTGAGATGTATTGCTGAAGCCGGTTTGCTAGGATCTTGAGAATTTTAGCATCTATGTTCATCAAAGATATTGGCCTATAGTTCTCTTTCTTTGTTGGATCTTTACCTGGCTTGGGTATCAATGTGATGTTTGCTTCGTAAAATTATTTGGGGAGAGTTCCATCTCTTTCAATTGCCTGGAATACCTTCAGTAGGATTGGTAACAGCTCCTCCTTAAATGTCTCGTAGAAATCTGCTAGAAAGCCATCTGGACCAGGGCTTTTTTTTTGTTGGAAGTTTTCTTATTATGAAGTCGATTTCCTTGATTGTTATTGGTCTATTTAGGGTCTCAATTTCTTCTTATTCCAATTTAGGTAGGTTGTGTGATGTGAGAAAGTTCTCCATTTCCTTAAGGTTTTCAAGTTTGTTTCCATACAAGTGTACATAGTAGTCTCTAATGATCTTTTGTATTTCTTCAGGGTCAGATCTGACTTTATCTTTTGTGTTTCTGATTGTGCTTATTGGGTTTTTTCCTCATTTTTTCTTGGTCAGTCTAGCTAGGGGACCATCGATCTTGTTTATCCTTTCAAAGAACCAGCTTTTTGTTTCATTGATTTTTTGTATTATCTTTTTGTCTTCTATGTCCTGGATTTGGGCATTTATTTTGGTGATCCGGAGTCTTCTGCTGAAATTAGGGTTTTTGTGGTCTTGCTTTTCGAGCTTCTTTAGGTGGCTTGTTAGACTGTTAATTTGTGTTCCTTCCATTTTCTTCATGTGTATTTGTAGGGATATAAATTCCCCTCTTACTACAGCTTTCAAGGCGTCCCAGAGATTTTGGTAAGATGTTTCTTCATTTTCATTTTTTCCCAGGTATCTTTTGATCTCTGTTTTGATTTCATCATTGACCCAGGAGCTGTTTAGCATCATGCTGTTTAGTGTCCATGTCTTTGTGGGTTTTGCGGGGACTTTGTTGGTGTCAATGTTTATTTTTATTCCACTGTGGTCTGAGAAGGTGCATGGTAGAATTTCAGTCCTTTTAAATTTGCTTATGCTTGACTTGTGTCCAATTATGTGGTCGATCTTAGAATATGTTCCATGTGGTGATGAGTAGAATGTGTATTCTGTTGTCTTTGGATGGAGTGTTCTGTAGGTATCAATTTAGTCCATTTGGTCCAGAGTCTCATTGAGGTTCCGGATCTCCTTGCTCATTTTTTGTCCTGATGATCTGTCTAGGTTTATGAGTGGGGTATTAAAGTCCCCAGTTATGATGATGTTAGAGTCAATATCTTTCTTTAGTTTTCCTAGAAGTTGCTGTATGAAAGTTGACACACCTATGTTGGGTGCATAAATGTTTAGGATAGATATTTCTTGTTGATGGAGTGAACCTTTTATTATCATGTAGTGGCCCTCTGTATCTTTTTAAATTTTTGATAGCTTAAATGGTATTTTGTATGAAATTAGGATCATGACTCCTCCTTTCTTTTGTGTTCCATTCGCCTGAAAATTTGTTTCCCATCCTCTTACTTTGAGTCTGTGTATGTCCTTTCTAGTGAGATGTGTCTCTTGAAGGCAGTATTTTGTTGCCTGGTGATATTTTATCCATTTTGCCATTCTATGTCTTTTCAGTGGTACGTTTAGTCCATTCACATTCAGGCTAATCATTGAAATGTGAGAGTTCATCCCTATCATAGAGTTCTTATATAGTTGTTGTTCTTCCACTTTTTTTTTTTCTTTTGGTTTTGGGGTTGGTTCATGTATATTTTATTCTTTTCCCTGTACTCTTGTGAAGAACAACGTTCTTCTTTCCTTTTCTTCTGTGTTTAGTACTTTCTTAAGTGTTTCATGTAGAGATGGTTTGGTGGCAGCATAAGTTCTTAGGGATCGGATATCTGGGAAAGATTTTAATTCTCCCTCACTGATGAAGCTTAGCTTGGCCGGGTAGGTTATTCTTGGTTGAAATTGTTTATCTTTTAGGACTTTGAAGATAGGGCACCAAGCTCTTCTAGCCTGCAGGGTTCCTATAGATAAACCTGCTGCTATTCTAATTGGTCTTCCATGGTAGGTGATTGGCCTTTTTCTCTTGCTGCCTTTAGGATTTTTTCTTTTATGCTTACTTTGTTTAGGCGAATTATTATGTGTCTAGGAGTTGGTCTTCTCATTTGTTGTCTTGCAGGGGTTCTCTGAATCTCTTGTGTTTGAATTTTTGCATCACTGATTAGATAAGGGAAGTTTTCTTGAATGATCTCATGGAAAGTTTGTTCCAAAGTGGTCTCTGTCTCTCTTTCTGCCTCAGGGAGTCGATTTCTCTTAGGTTAGGCCTCTTGAGGTAATCGCTCATCTCTTGAAGGTTTTGTTCTGTCTTTTTGAGCTTATTTTCTGTGTTTTTAAGAGTTTGGGTTATTTTTATATTTTGTTCCTCAAGCTCTGAGATTCTTTCTTCTGCTTGGGTAATTCTGCTTTCCATTCTTATCAGTTTGTTATTTATTTCATTCACAGTATTCTTTATTACTGTTATCTCAGATATCAGCTCCTTCCTAGTTTCTTCTTGTGTCTCCTCAATTCTTTTTAATCTCTCCATTATTGTCTTGATATCTACATTTGTAGTTTGAGACCCTTCATTCTGGGGGCTCTTCATTGTTTGCATTCCGAAGTCAGTTTTCTCAGTGTCTGCCCTCCCAGGCGTCTGGGAGAGACCCATACTCTTCTTTTGATTTTTCTTCATTTGTGTAGATTTTTCTCTCTCTTTCCCTTTGCCTCTCCTTCTTCAATTCTGTTTTTGAGGGAAGATGGGGTTGCTTTTATTTCTCTTCTACAATGTCCTGTTCTTCCTTATGAGGATCTTCTGGCTTTGTTCACTTTTCTGGTTGGCACATAGGCTGTAATCTGTACTTTTTGCAGTTTTGAGGTTTAATTGAGAGGGACGCTGTGGTTCAGAATGCTGATTCTAGCATCCACGAACTGGTGTATGAGCACACTGGAACCTATTTCCCTCTGTCTTACAATCTGTCCATTCAGCAGTATGTAGTCTTGGTCCGTTCAGAGAATCTCACCAGTTCACCTATGCCGTCGCCATCTTGTTCCTGTCTCTTATAACAATTCTTTGGGGTAATTTTTCTTATTCCAATTTTCTATATAAGAATACGTGCTTAGAGATGCTAACACATTTAAGATTACATTGCTTGTAAATATTATAGATGAGTTTGAAACATTTCTGTCTACCTATAAAGTTTATGCCACACATCTCCCTTTAAAATTTTTGAACAGTGACAGAAAGGTCAAAGATAAGACTGAAATTTGAGTATTCAATAGAATCGGGGGAAAATTTGAGAGGAAAAGTTGAACTTTTTTGAAAATTTAAGACTGGATCCAGTGGAAAGAGAGAGATCAGTGATACAATATAGGAAAAGTTGGGTTGCTATAAAGATGGAGATAAAGATTTAACCAGAAAAAATAAGTTAAACAGTCAGCAAGATACTGAGGTGAACTGAAGATCAGCAGTGCCAAGCAGGGTCTCTATACTGAAACTTAGAAGCATGGGGATAAAATTTGAAGTATCACTTCTGATAAAATCCATGCATTAAATAGAAAAGATGGTAATGATCAGCCAACATTTCTTGACTTCTTAAAATATGTCAGGCAATGTTCTAAGTCATTTTCATGTTTGGCTAATTTAAATTCAATAAAGAATCCTATAAGATAGTAACTAATTGCCTGCTGATTTTACAGTTTAAAAAGCAAAGGTTTTTAACAGGCTAAGTTGAGAGTAGCAAGAAGTGACAGTGACAAAGAATTAGAAAAGTACAAAAGGAGCTGCAGGTATTCATTGTTGATACAGAGTGTGAAAACTAACAGCCCTGCTTGTATTAGGAGCCCTGCATGTATTAGGAGCCCTCAAAAGTGTCACCAACTTTATAGCAAAGCAAAATAATTAATGCCAATGGTTATGATCCTGAATTAGCCATCAAAAAAGTAAATTCATATTCAGTAAACTATGTTTTAGAAAGTAAAAATGTATGTGAACTCTTTAACTTTTATCCAGCATAGTTATATCTAAATGTGTTGCTTTAAATAAGTTAAACAAAACAAAAACAAACATACAAAAGTATGATTCCTCTTAGCTTTCATTATCAAAAATGACTCATTAATTCACACACACACACACACACACTATATTATAAGAACAGATATTGAGAGTAAATCTTTAGAAAGGTTTATAGCAATGCAAAAATTAAAAGCACATGCTTGCATTTTTGTAGAAAAAAAAGAAAGAAAAAAAAAACAGGTTAACTACCCAGCTCACACAAATAAACTAATAAATGATAGATTTGTAATTTGTTCTTAAGTGATCCTGTTTCATATTCTTATACATAGATAGCTACAGAAGTGTTTGTTCACAAGACAATGGAAATATCAAAGCACATAATACATGAACTGCCAGAGAGGTTGACAGGTAAAATGGGGAAAGAGGCATGGAGATAAGTGGAATTGAGTTCAATGGAATAAATCACATAGAAAGGACAGATTAGAGAGTGGTTTAAGTCTTTTGTTAAAATTCTGATGTATTGGGAAACGCCTTTGGAGTTGGGCACAACAGTCTGAATTGGAGTCTCAGAATAGTGCTTACTACACGTGTACTAGTAAACATAAGGAATGTGTAAATTATCCCAATGAGAACCATTCTACAGAAAGTCTGCATGCTGCTGATTCTAGAATTTATTATTATATGACTAAGTGTAGAACATTTCATATTTTAAAATCAATAACATTAATTTGAACTACATCTCCCTCTTCCCCTCTACCACAATAACACCCTTAGTTTTTAATCCTCTGCTAGAATTTGCAGTACACTTGCGGGCAATGACTATCTCTGTTTACTGTGTTATGTGAGGGCCATAGGAAAATACACACCATCTCTCAAATTATCTAGTAGCTAGCAGCCTGCCACAATGGGTGACATTTTTACTCCCTTTTTAGGAGGTTAGTGACCCAATATGAAGGTCTAGAGTTTGACAGATTAAATACCATTTATGCTCATTAGCAACTTACTGGTGATTTATCAATTCTCTAGTCAAGAGGCAAAGAACATTAAAATATTAGTATGATATGTGGACAAGGGGGAAAAATAAGGAAAATATATGGAGCTTCAGAAACTCCTCAGGGAGAAGTGTTTTGGGAAGTTGAACTTAAGGTAAATTTGTCCTAATTCACAGTTTGGTCAAAAGGCCAGTCCCATGCCTCAGTTTTGTAATCTATTAGTTTTTGCTCTTTAAAATTTCAGCATATGTCCTTGAAAATAAAAACTTGATGTTTGTTCTGGCTTCTTTCCTAAGTAAATCTGTTCTACTATCCAAAAAAATCAAATAGGGTCCTACTCGCTGGGCTTGGTGGCTCAACCTGTAATCCCGCGCCTTGGTAGGCTGAGGTGAGTGGATTGTCTGAGCCCGCGGGTTTGAGACCCGCCTGGGCAACTTGGTGAGACCTCATCTTTGCAATAAATCAAAAATTAGCTGGGCGTGGTAGCGCACGCCTGTAATTCTAGCTACTAGGAAGGCCGAGGCGGAAGGATGGCCAGAGCCCAGCAGGTCGAGGCTGTGGTGGCCGCTCCCGGCCACTGCACTCCCAGTCTGTGCAACAGAGTGAGACTCCAACTCAAAACAAAAAACAAAAAACAAAAAAACAAATAGGGTCCTACTCAAAGAATACATTGAAAAATATGAAAGGAAGAAAGGTTAATGTCAAAATAGCAAATAAAGATAGCAAAATTAAAAATATCTGGGAGGTGATATGCCTGTCTCAGTCCTTCAAAATGCTCTCACATCTATTGGTAAAGAAAGTTTTCAAGTTTTTAAAAGAATCAATGACATGGGAAAATAGTATTCTCATCATAGGAAAAGTTGTTACACTTAAGGAAAAACTGACTACATTTGCAATATTTCCTATTTACCAAAGAAATGGATTGCTGTCTATAATTACTCCAGAAACTCTAAGTGTGTGTGCATGGGGACAGTGGATCCTCTTTAGAATCTCAATAATTGTACTTTTGCCTATCCTAAAGACCAAGTGTTTTTTTTAAACATATTTTTATTTTAAAGTTGTGGGGTGCAGTTAAGGGTTAGGTCTACAAATATACATTGTTCAGGCACCTTTGCTGATAAGGGTGTCCCCCCAACCCCAGACAGATATGGACTACCGTTAATCCCACCACCCTTGCCCTCCCAGTCCCTCCCATAGATTCCCACCACTGTTGATCCTTTACTTATAGTATTATGATAGATGTTCAAGGTCCACTTATGTGAGAACGTGTGATGCTCAGATCTTTGTTTCTGTAGGAGATCACTCAGTATTTTAGACTAGCTCCATCCAGGTTGCTGTGAAATTCATGATTTTGTTCTTTTTTATACCTGCATAGTATTCCATCGTGTATATGCACCACATTTTTTAAATCCAATCCTCTTTTGATGGACAACATGGTTCATTCCAGGTTCTTGCTATTGTGAACAATGCTGTGATAAACATAAATTTGCATGTATCTTTTTTATAGAGTGATTTGAGTTCTTCAGGGTATATTCCCAGTAGGGGGATTGTGGGGTCATATGGAGGTTGATATTTAGAGCTTTTAGGAATTGCCACACTGCTTTCCACAGAGCTTGAACTAGTTTACACTCCCACCAATAGTGTAGAAGTGTTCCCTTTTCACCACATCCTCTCCAGCATCTGCTATTTTTTGAGTTATTGATAATGGCCATTCTGACTGGAGTTAGGTGGTATCTCAGTGTAGTTTTAATTTGCATTTCCATGATGATTAGTGAGGTTGAACATTTCTTCATATGTCTATTGGCCACTCATATGTCTTCTTTTGAGAAGTGTCTGTTCATATCTTTTGCCCACTTTGTAATGGAGTTGTCTGTTTTTTTTCTTTTCAGATGTTTGAGTTCCTTGCAGATCCTAGATGTTAGGCCTTTGTCAGACATGGAGTTGGCAAATACTTTTTCCCAGTCTGTAGGCTGTCTCCCTGCTCTCTTGATGGTTTTTTTGGCTTTGCAGAAGCCTGTCAGTTTAATGAGGTCCCACTTGTCTATCTTATCTCTTATGGCCCGTGCGTTGCGGCCAACAGACACATGAAGAAATGTTCAACCTCACTAACCGTCAAGGAGATGCAAATTACAACTACACTGAGATACCACCTAACTCCAGTGAGAATGACAATTATCAATAACTCAAAAACTAACAGATGCTGGAGAGGATGTGGTGAAAAGGGAACACTTCTACACTGTTGGTGGGAGTGTAAACTAGTGCAAGCTCTGTGGAAAGCAGTGTGGCGATTTCTAAAAGCTCTAAATATCGACCTCCCATATGACCCCGCAATCTCTCTACTGGGAATATGTCCTGAAAAACTCAAATCACTCTATAAAAAAGATACCTGCATACGTATGTTTATTGCAGCATAGTTCACAATAGTAAGAACCTGGAACTAACCATGCTGTACATGAAAAGAGGATTGAATTTTTAAAAATGTGGTACATATACACAATGGAATACTACGCAGCTATAAAAAAGAGCAAAATCATGAATTTCACAGCAACCTGGATGGAACTAGAGTCTATAATACTAGGTGATTTCTCACAGAAACAAAGACCTGAGTATCACATGCTCTCACTCATAAGTGGACCTTGAACATCTACCATAAAACTATAAGTAAAGAATTGACAGTGGTGGGAATCTATGGGGAGGGACAAGGAGGGCAAGGGTGGTGGGATTAACAGTAGTCAATATCTCAGGCCGGGCTCGGTGGCTAAGTCTGTAATCCCAGAACTTTGGGAGGCTGAAATGAGTGGATTGCCTGAGCCCACGAGTTCAAGACCCACGTGGTCAACTTGGCGAGACCAATAAATCAAAAACTAGCCAGGCATGGTAGCACCCACCTATAGTTCCAGCTATTGGAAGGCTGAGGCAGAAGGATCACCAGAGCCCAGCAGGTTGAGGCTGCGGTGGCTGGGAGCATGCCACTGCACTCCAGTCTGGGCGACAGAGTGAAACTCTAACTCAAAAAAAAAAAAAATCTTCGACCAAGTGTTTTTTGACTAAGGATGTGATTTTGGAACAAGGCTGGAGATATCACACTATGTGACTTCAAAATATACTCCAAAGCAATAGTAATCAAAACAGTATGGCAATTACAATAAAAAAACATAGGCAAGATGACAATGAAACCCATGGGTGCATGTACATCTCTGCAAGGGTGAGTGTCCATAAAGACAGTCTGCATGAGTGGGTGAGTGCATCTGGGTGAGTGAAAGTCCGTCTGAGGGGAGACTCAGAATCAAGCACCCAGGCATCCGCTCTGGAGGTGGCTGCAACCCTCTACTGACCTGAGAATGGAGCCCCTGCATGCAGGATCTTCAGCCATTCAGAGAGTCTCTCAGAAATAGGCAGTGGAGGTCTGCTTCTCCTCAGTGCCTGGCATCTGACCCAAGTCACCACCTGAGGCAGTGGGCTGGGCACTGGCAGAGGGAACCATTGGCGAGGGTGTGGCAAGGAAATCTGGAACTGGGTCACACTTCTGGTGAGGAGACACCAATTTCCACCATTTTCTCAGTCCTAGGACTGGGCAGAGACATGCACTGGCCTCACAGGCTCTGTTCAGCCTTCAACCTGGGACCCAGAGGTGAACTCCACACCCCTCTGGGATCAACCATTGCTGACCCCAGAGAGGAAAATTCAGGAATGGACAAGAGAGACAGGTGCCCCACCCCCATGCAAGACCAAGCACAGACACTTCTGATCTGAGTGTGGTGGCAGCAGCAACAGTGGACAAGTTGGGTGAGTCCAGATCTAATTCACCTTCCTCCTACAGCAGCCCATGGGTGTCTGACCCACACTAAGAGCAACCTGATCTGCCTGCACTGAGAACAGAGCAGAGAGAGTGGAGACCAGAGCCCACTCCCTACCACAGCAGCCAGAAGTGGCAGCAGAGCTTGGGAAAGGAACCTGACGTTCCAAAAACAGACAAAGAGGGAGCTCATTTTTCTTTTACTTATTTACTTATTTTTTACTGTTTTTGTTTTAATACTTGTTTTGTTTTTGCTATTATTTGGTGATTTTTAGTTTTTCTGTTTGTGTATGGGTATTTTTGAGGGTGAATGCATCATCGGGCTTGTTATTGTTTGCATGTTGGTTTGTATGTTTTTGCTTATTCTTTGTTTTATTTTTGTTTATTTCTTTGTTTATTCTTCAGTTGATGTGCCTGTCTGTATTCTGTCTCCTTTTTCTTCTCCTCTCTCTTCATCTTCCTTTTGTCTCCCTTCTTCCTTTTTCCATTATTTTCATTCTACTTACTTAATTTTGCTTTCAGGGTTCACACATATGCCACCATCACATGGACAGATTGTAAGGTGGTGGGAAGTGAGTTCCAGGGGGGCCACACACCTGTCAGTGGATACTGTGATCTGCAGATAGCTTCTGAACCACAGCTCCCACTATCACACCTTAATCAAATCTCAAAACTGCAAAAGCACAGTCCCCTATCCCACGTCCATCTTCAGAATTGAACAAATCAAATCTACATTAGGAAGAATAATGAATTGTGCAAACAGAAGGAAAGTATCCCCCATCACTGAGTAACAGGAATAATGAAGGGGGTGGGGTGGTAAGGGGAAGGAAAATCATCACAAATTAAGAAGAATCAAAGGAAGAACACAGGTCCCATACAGACCCCTGGGAAGACAGCACCTGAAAATACAGACTTTGGAACGCAAACAGTGAAGAGCTCCCAGAATAAATGTACTCAAACCACAAATCCAGAGATCAAGGTATTAATAGAGAGAACAAATAGAAAAGATGAGAGACAAGAGGAAAGAATGAAGGAGTTAATAACTGAGATGATAGCAATAAAAAATACAGTAAACAAAATAAATAACAAACTGACAAGCATGTAAAGCAGAATTCATCAAGCAGAAGAAAGAATCCCAGAGCTTGAGGACCAAAATATGGAACTAATCCAAAATGTGAAAAACATAGAAAGAAAACTTAAAAAGACAGAGCAAAGCCACCAAGATATGTGCAATTATAACAAGATGCTGAACCTATGATTAACTGGTATTCCTGAGGCAGATCAAGAAACAGAGACCACCTTGAAACAAACATTCCATGAAATTATCCAAGAAAACTTCCCTCACCTCATCAGAGACATGACCATTCAAACACAAGAGATTCTGAGAAACCCTGCAAGACATCAAATGAAAAGACTGACTCCTAGACACATAGTAATTCATTTACACAAAGTAGGTATAAAAGAAAAATTCCTAAGGGCAGCAAGAAAGAAAGGTCAGACTACTTACCAGGGAAGAACAATTAGAATAGCAACAGACTTATCTACAGGGTAGAAGAGACTGGGGTCCAATTTTCAAAGTTCTCAAAGATAAACTATTCCAACCAAGAATTTTCTACCAAGCTAAGCTTCATCAGCAAGGGAGAATTAAAATCCTTACCAGACATTCAATCCCTAAGAGTTTATGCTGCCTCCAGACCTGCTCTACAAGAAATGCTTAAGAAAGTATTAATCACAGAAGAAAGAAAGAAAAAAAAAGAATGACCACACTCTTCCCAATAATGCAGGGAAAAGATTGAAAACACACACACAGATTGACTCAAAATTAAAATAAAATCAACAAACAAATAAACAAACAACTGAAATAGCAAACCCTATAAGAACCTCATGACAGAAATATTCTGTCAAATTTCAATAATTAGCCTAAACCTGAAAAGACATAGAATGGCAAACTGAATTTAAAAAAACATGATGCAGCAATGTGCTGTCTCCAGGACACTCATTTTGCCAGAATGGACAATCACAGATTCAAAGAGGATGGAAAGCAATTTTTTAGGCAAACAGAACACAAAAGAAAGTAGGAGTTGCAATCTTAATATCAAACAAAATATCCTTTAAATTATCAAAATTTTTTAAATATATGGAAAGTCACTACACAATGGTAAAAGATTTAATCTATCAACAAGAAATATCCATCCTAAACATAAATACACCCAACATAGGAGCACCAACTTTAATAAGTAGCTTCTAAGTAAACTAAAAAAGATATTCACTCTAACATTGTCGTAGCTGGGGACTTAAATACTCTACTAACAACCCTAGATAGATCATCGAGGCAAAAAATCAGCAAGGAGGTCCAGAACCTAAACTTGACACTCGACCAAATGGACTTAATAGATACCTACAGATTAATACACCCAACAACCACAGGATATACATTCTAATCATCACCACATGGAACATACTCCAAGATCGACCACATCTTTGGCCATAAATCAAACATCAACAAATTTCGTAAGATCAAAATACTACCATGCACCTTCTCAGATCACAGTGGAATAAATATAAATATTAACACCAACAAAGCTAACCCTAAACTGACAAAGACATAGACACTAAACAGAATCATGCTGAACAACTCCTGGGTCAACATGGAAATCAAAGCAGAAATTAAAAGATTTCTGGAAACAAATGAAATAAAGACACATCTCTGGGATACCATGAAAAGAGTACCGAGAGGGGAATTCATTTATTTTCAAACACATATCAAGAAAATGAAAAGATCACAAGTTAACAGCCTAACAAATCAAGTAAGGGATCTGGAAAGACAAGACTACCAAAACCCTAAACTCAGCAGTAGAATGCAGATCACCAAAGTATAAGCCCAAATATAGGACATAGAAGACAAAAATATTATAGAAAAAAATCAATGTAGCAAAATGCTAGTTTTTTGAATGGATAAACAAGATGACATACCCCAAGTCAGACTAATAAGAAATAAAGAGAAAAGACCCAAATAAACACAATCATAAATGGAAAAGATTAAATCAAACGGGTCCTGAAGAAATTTTTAAAAAAATCAGAGATTACTATGCACACCTGTATAGAAACAAACTCAAAAACCTAAATGAAATGGAAGATTTTCTGATGTCACACAACCTCCTAAGGTTGAAACAAGAAGAAAATGAGACATAAAATAGACCAATAACAGGAAATCGACTGTGTCACAAGAAAATTGACCACAAAACAAAGTCCTGGACCAAACGGCTTTCCAGCAGAGTTCTACAAAATATACAAGGGGGGGTGGACACCATATTGAAAGTATTCTAAGCAATTGAGAAAGATGGAATTCTCCCCATATTATTTTATGAAGATAATATCACACTGATATCAAAACTGGGTGAAGATCCAACAAAGAAAAGGAGCTACAGGCCAACATCCATTATGAACATACGTGCAAAAATTCTCGACAAGATTCTAGCAAATCGGATCCAACAACACATCTCAAAAATCATGCACCATGACCAAGTAGACTTCATCCCTGGGATGCAGGGCTGGGTCAACATCTGCAAGATCATAAATGTAATTAAATATATAAATAGATGTAAAAATAGGAATCACATGATTATATCATTAGATGCAGAAAATGCTTTCAATAAAATCCAGCATCACTTGAAAAAGCTTTTGAACACCTGTGCGTAGAGGAAACATACCTTAAAATAGTAAGAACCATCTATGATAAACTCACAACCAATATATTGCTAAATGGGAAAAAATTGGAAGCACTTCCCCTGAGAACCGAAACATGACAAGGTTGCCCACTTTCACCCCTCCTGTTCAACATAGCATTGGAAGTCTTAGCTAGAGCAATCAGACATGAGAAGGAAATCAGAAGCAACCAAACAGTAAAAGAGGGAGTGAAGTTAACCCCTCTTTGCTGACGATATGATTCTATACCTTGAAAATCCAAGAGAATCTGTCAAAAACCTTCTTGCACTGACAAAAGATTTTGGCAAACTTTCAGTGTACAAAGTGCAAAAGAACACGCATTCTTATACACCAGCAACAAACAGCAGAGAACCAAATAAAAAACACAATCCCATTCACAATAGCCACACAAAAAAATGTAATACCTCAGTATCTTCCTAACCAGGGATATGAAAGTCCCTTACAACAAAAATTACACAACATTGCTCAAAGAAATCAAAGATGTCACAAACAAATGGAAAAATATTCCATGTTCATGGGTTGGAAGAATCAACATTGTTAAGATGTCCATCCTATCCACGGCAATCTACAGATTTAACGCAATACCCAGCATTGCGTTAAATTACCAGCATCATTCTTCTCAGACCTGGAAACAACAATACAGAAATTCGTATGGAAACATAAACCACCACGAATAGCCAAAACAATCCTCAGCAAAAGAAACAAAGCAGGAGGTATCACACTTCTAGATTTTACACTTTATTATAAGACTAAACAGTCTGGTATTGGTAAAAGAATAGGCATATAGACCAATGGAAAAGGATAGAGAGTCTGGAAGTAAAACCTCAATTTCTCAACTAACTCTTCTTCGACAAAGCCTTCACTAACAATCCCTGGGGAGAGGAGAACTTATTCAGTAAATGATCCTGGGAGAACTGACTGATCACATGCAGAAGATTAAAACAAGACCCTTACCTATCACCATATATAAAAATCAACCCTAAATGTACCAAAGAACTAAATGTAAAACTTCAAACTATAACAACCTTAGAAAATTCAGGAGACACCCTTATGGAAATTGGCACTGGCAAAGAATTCCTGATCAAAACCCCAAATGCTCATGCCCTAAGAGATAAGATAGACAAGTGGAACCTCATCAAACTGAAAAGCTTCTGCAAAGCAAAAGAAACCACCAGGAGAGTGCAGAGACAGCCCACAGAATGGGACAGAATATTTGCCAGCTGTATATCTGAGAAAGACCTAACATCTAGGGTGACAAAAAGAAAAAAGAAACAGCCCTATTAAAAAGTGGGCAAAAGATATAAATAGACACTTCTCAAAAGAAGACACACAAGCAGTAAACAGGTATATGAAAAAATGCTCAGCCTCACTAATCATCAAAGACATACAAATCAAAACCACACTGAGACACCAACAAACTGCAGTCAGGATGGCCATCATCAATATCTTAAAAAACAATTGACGCTAGAGAGGATGCAGAGTAAAGGGAATACCTCTACACTGTTGGTGGGAGTGCAAACTAGTACAACCTCTGTGGAAAACAGTCTGGCAATTCCTAAAAGATCAAAAACTCAACCTTCTATATGACCCAACAACCCTTCTTCTGGGAATATACCTGGAGGAACTCAAATCATTCTATGAAAAAGATACCTGTGCACACATGTTTATTGCAGCACTATTCACAATAGCAAAAACATGGAACCACCCGTGATGCCCATCAAAAGTAGACTGGATTTAAAAATGTAGTACATACACATGATAGAATATTATGCAATCATAAAGAAAGACAAAATTATGAACTTCACAGCAACTTGGATAGATTTAGAGTCTATCATACTGAGTGATCATCACAGAAATAAAGAACCGAGTGCCACATGTTCTCATTCATAAGTGGACCCTGAACAATTATCATAATGCTACAGGAAAGAAATTGGCAGTAATGGAAAACTGCTAGCAGGGTGGGGGCACACCTCATCTGTAAGGGTACCTGAAGTAGGGACCAAAGTGAGGTCCAAACTTTAATTGTACAATGACCATTTGCATACCTAACCCTAAATTGTATCCCACATCTTAAAAAAAAAAAAAACTTCAAAAAAAAATAAGCATATAAGCGAATGGAACAGAATAGAGAACTCAGGAATACATCCATGCATTTATAGACAATTGATTTTCAATAAAGATGCCATGAACACATAATGTGTAAAGGACAGTCTCTTTGGTAAATGAGACAGTTGAACATTCACACACAGAAGAATGAATTTTAGAACCTTATTTTATACCATATGTACAAACAATGTCAAAACATATTAAAGACTTAAACATAAGACTTGAAACTGTGAAACTACTAAAATAAAACATAGGGAAAGCATCTTGGCATTGGTCTGGGCAATTATTTTTTTGGGATATGTCCAAAAAATCACAGACAACAAAGAAAAAATAGACAAATGGAATTGCGTTAAACTTAAAAGCTTCTGCACAGCAAAGAAAGCAGTCAACAAACTGAAAAGGCAACCTCTGAAATGGGAGTAAATATGTGCAAACCATACATCTGATAATAGGTTAATAACCAAGATTCAAAGAAACAATACCAAGAAAACAAATAGCTTGATTCAAAAATGGGCAAGGACCTGAATAGACATTTGTTAAAAGAAGGTACACAAATGGCCAACAAGTATATTAAAAAATTTCTCAACATCTCTGATCATCAGGGAAAAAGAAATCAAAAACATAATAAGATGTAACTGCACACCTATTAGATGACTGTTATCAAGAAGACTAAAGATTATGAGTGTTGGTTAGGATGTAGAGAAAAGAGAACTTTTGTACACTGTTGATAGACATGTAAATTAGTACAGTCATTATGGAAGCAATATGAAGTTTCCTCTGAAAATTAAAAAGAGAACTACCATATAATCCAGCAATCTCACTTCTGTGTATACACCCAAAGTAAATGAAATTAGAATATTGAAAAGATGTATGCACTCCCATGTTCACTGCACAATTATTTATAATAGATAAGATGTGAAATCAACCTAAGTGTCAATCAACAGATGAATGCATCAAAAATGTGGTACATATACTAGTGGAATATGATTTAGACCTTACAAAGAAGGAAACTGTCATTTATGACTCATGAATGAATCCAGAGGACAATATGCTAAGTAAAATAAACCCAGCATGAAAAGACAAATACTGCTTGATATCACTCATACGTGGACAGTAAAATACCTGAACTCATAGAAGCAGAGAGTAGAACGATGTTTACCAGGGGCTGGGGAAGGGGAACAGAAGGAATGGGGAGATACTGATCAAAAAGTACGAAGTTTCAGTTAGATAGGAGGAATAAGTTCTGGAGATCTGTTGCAAAGCATGTGCACCAAAGATAATAATGTGTTGTATACCCCAAAACTGCTAAGAGAGTAGATCTTAAATATTTTCACCACAAAAGTTATAAGTATATGAGGTGAAAGATATGTTAATTAGCTTGATTTAATCATTTCTCAATGTATACAAATATCAAAACATCATATTGTACATTGCACACATATACAATTATTTGCCAATTATATCTTAATAAAGCTGGAGATTTTAAAAAATAACTTAATCAAAAAATAGAATGTGACTTTACCTGCTATAAAAAATTGTGATTTGTCTTCTTCTTCTTCGTCTTCAAAAAACTGCTTCACAAAGCATTAACATGGTACACAGACTCTGAATGGACAGATTTATTATCCTGCACTGCACTATTATTTTTCCTAAGTAGGTCATAAGTAGAGATTCATCTGTGCTGATTTAGACTAAATTCAAAATTCCTGCATTCGCCTATTAAAAAAACACTAGGGGCCTCATATCCACTTACCTCTGGCACTGACAAATTTTCTAAACTTTCAGATGACCTAAATTGTTTCTCTGTTCTGAGTTTCTCAGCTTATACCTTTACTCAGAGGTACAAGTCTTATTCCTGCTGTATTGCTTAATTGCCTTGAGCAAGTCATTTACTATTTCTAAGCCTCAATTGTTTCATCTGCAAAATGGGGTCAATAACTCCTCAAAGATCCTGATTGAGGATCAAATGAGATAATTTATGTGAAAGTATTGTGTATAATAAATGTAAGGTAAACCATTATTTCACAGAAATAGTACACAACTCAAGGATAACATGCATTTTGTTTTTTTAAAACTGGTTGCCCATTCTTGCTTAGTAAAATTAGAATGAGAAAACAAAAGCGAGGCAGAACGGTCTCATATTTTCTCTGTCTTTTTACAAAGAGGCAACTGAACAGGAAGATTTAGAAAGGAGAACTCAACACTGAATCTTTTCTGTCATGCACAAGTCCATAAAGTTCCTCATTTGGGAAGAAAAACAAACACACAGATAAGAGCAGATGCTCATTATAGTCTGTTTTTTATACTGACCACCTGGCCTATGGTTTTCATAATAATTTAACACTTTGTAGTAGCAGTACTTGGCCGAAAAACACTGGCCTTCCTAGAGGGCTTGGTAATTTAACTTGCTATAGTGCTGAAATAGGAAGGCCTAAAATTACAGTGCCATTTTAATTCACCGTTGAGAGGAAGGATGTAGTGGAGGAAGGGCTGAAAACGTTAGAAATGAGTACAGTAACTGAGAACTCACATCACCTGTTTAATTATGACTAAGCTTTTGGTACAAGATCCTTATAAGTATCATGCCTGAGTTCACACCAAGGGCACAGCCAACACAAAGGAGGGGACTCTGACATATGTTCTCAAGCATTCTGGGGCTTTTTTGAGTAGAATAGTAAATATCTTATTTTGTTCTCTAATTGGGTAGTAAGAAAAGCATGATGAAAACCTAAAGTAGGCAACTGATAATGTGTTGTTAATTCCTTTCCTCCATTCCTCCTTCCCTCCTTCCTTCCTTCCCTTCCTCCTCCCTCCCTCCCTTCCTTTTTCTCTCTCCTCAACATTAAAGGCATTAAGTTACCCTTGAGCCTAATTTAGATACTGAGTCAAATCTATATTTTTGGCCTCAGTCAAGACAGTCAGATACACTGTCCTGTGCCAGATTTTAGAATTCTAAAATTCTATTACCTACAGAGCAGATTCACAGAGATAGGGTTTTGAGAAAATAAAGCTGAAGGCTCATCAGTTCAACACACATAAAAGGATATCACATTATTATATTTATCATTATGTCCACAATTTAAATCACTGTTTAAAAATATTATACAAACTGGTGAGTTCACCCACTGTAAGAATACAAAGCAAGTAGCTGACTTAACGAAAAGGAGAAAAATAATGAAAAGTAATGAGAGGCCTGTGTGATAGGAATACTAATAAGATGCACTAACATCACTACTATATTTGCTCCCTCTCAAACCCTTTCTCGTTTATAAGCCAGTTTGAAATCATAGAATTATATGTTAAGGTAAACCATTTATCCAAACTGAATTGATTTGAACAAGGATAAATGCAGCCTAGATAGTTTACAAACTGAGTTAATTGAGTTTATTTGAATATCTATCTCTGGATCACCTGTTAGAAATGCAGAGCTCAAGGAATAATGCGAATGAAAAATAAGTTGTGTTTTTGAAAGAAGTATTTATATATATATATAAACAGTCATTTTGAAACATGCTTTTCCTCCCAGCTGCTCTGCAGATGATCACCAAAATCAATCAGCACCAACTTGGAGAACTGATTTCAAATAAAGTTATTACCAGACAGGACATAGTTGAAACACAATCTATCTTTTTTTCAAAGCAAATTTTATAACCATATTCAACCCAAGAAATATATAAGTGCTGTGAATTTTATGATAAAAATTATTTTGATCTCTAACTGGAACATTCTATTGTTTTTCAATATATATACTTTATAATGCCTACCCACCATTGCAATGTTATTTCTGAGACTGTCTTTGCTTTTATGTTCTAGATATCCAGGAGGCAGTGTACTTTCCTGACTTCAGTAAGGCCTTTGTATTGTTGGCACTGATCTTCACTATTGCTACTAGAATAATAATAATAATAATAATATAATAATAACAATTTAAATACTTAAAGACTTTGCATGCTTTAATTATCATAAAATCTCTATTGGATAGGTATATTTACCCCTGTTTCACAGATGAAGGCACCAGGACTGAGAGAAGTTAATTTCAAATACACAATATGACAGAGCCAGGATTAAAACCGAGAGGGTTTAGGTTCATAACCTTCAACTTTAGCCACTGTGCCATATTGAATACTTACTGTTGTTCTAGGCACTGTTCTAGGCACTAAGATAATAAGGACCAGAAAGTATTTGAAAAAAATGTACACACACAGACATGGCAACAATAAATAACATTTTGGAATGCACTAAGTATTTGAGAATTTTGAGAGAAGAATGCTATTGTAGTAGCTTTCTAAAGAGAAACACCAAAAATAGTCCAACTTTATCAAAACCACAGCACCACAAAGCAGGGAAAAAAGAAAGGACCTGTCAATAAATTGCTGTGAAACAATTACTTTAACAAATTGAAAAGCAATAATGAAGTTGTATCATCATTAACACTTAATACCAAAATTTATTTCAAATGGATCAAATAGTTAAATGGAAAAATATTAAATGAAGAAATAGGGATGAAGATTTCTTGAATCTCAAGATGGGTAAGAACTTTTCTAAAAGATAAACATTACTAAAGAAGTCTATGTCATGACTAAATTTTAAAAAATTCTTTATGTGAAAATAACATAAATGATTCTAAAAGTCAAATAGAAATGGATAAAATTAATAATTACAACAAATATAATAACAGAATATCCTTATTAAATGAAATGTTTTTATATATTGTTAAAAATATTCTAACAACAAATAGAAAAATGTGTGAATAGTTGAAAAAGGAAAAAAAAGCAATAAAATAAATATTAAGGCCAATAAATATACAAAGCAATTAAAACTTAGTAGCACCAACTTTATTATTATTAAAATAATGAAATGGTGTTTTCTTTTTTTTTCTTTTTAACTGACAAACACAATATACATAAAGCCACATAAATATGAGGCATAATAATGTTTTCATACTTTTCTAGAAAATTATTTGGCAACATGTAAATATTCACCCTATTATTCCTACCCATGGACCCATTTTCTAACTCCTAAAAGGTAATCAGATATATGAGCAAAGATTTTTTTGTATATGCATGTTCAAAGACAGAATTATTAAAAAATAAAATATTAGAACATAAATGAGTGTTAGCTAAGTATATGGTCATGAATCTAAGTAATGGAATATTATTCCATCAATATGCCATTTCTGATTGTTTAATGTCAAGAAATAATGTTTATTTTGTTGAGTGAAGAAAGTCAGAATTAAACTATTCATATTTATTTACATATACATATATAACCTAATTTTGTCTTTGAAGAGCATATATAACTGTGTTTATAAATATGTTTAATCAATAAAAAGTGTGAAGGAATATACCAAAGGTTAACAGCTACTACTATCTCTGGGTGGTGAGATTTGACTTTTCTTCATGTCTTTCCAAAATTTTTACTAATTCCTTCCATTCAGAATCCGAATCATTAATCTACAGGCATCAGGCAGCTACAGGAGGGACCCTAAACAAACCATAATTTCCTTTTGGAAGGTGGACCCTTCATAGTATAGGCCTCCCCCACTAGGTAAGTGTTCTAAGAACCCATCAACATCAGTGTACCAGTTAGCATTGTTATGAGAGGCTGCAATAGATTTCAGTGATTTTTTTTTTTTTTTTGAGATTCTTTCACTCTTTTGTCCATTTCATGATGAGTTATTTACAAGTGCACCTGCCCATACTGTGCTGGGTATTCAGCAGTTTTTGAGCAAAAATGAAATGACTCCCATGCCCCACCTCCTTATTTACCCAATTTTGGCCAGAGGGACTTTTTTTGTTTGTTTGCTTCCCTGGATGAAAAAAGTCCTCAAAGGGGAACATTTTGCTGATGTGAAAGAGGTGAAGAAAAATGACAGAAACACCAAAAGGCATAAAAATCTATGAGTTTAAAAACTGTTTTGAGCAGTTAGAAAAGTGTCTCGATAGGGGTATTGCATCAAGCAGAATCTACTTTGAAGGTTACTGAGGTTTAAACATTTAAGCATAAACACATACTTTTTAACTAAATACATTCTGTTTTTCCCTTGCCTACCCTTGTATTTCAGATAAGCTGAATGCTATTTTTTGTAGGCTCAACACAGGCTTCTCAACAGCTATGGCTGTTTTTACCTATTTACTTTATCAAAGTTATACTCTTTTGAATCCATTCCGTTTTATTTTTAATGAAAATTGATAGGATAAAATTAATTAATTATGATGAGAAAATGAAACTTCAAATTTATATCACAAATCAAATATAAATCATAATATTCCACTATGTATATGTACTACATTTTTTTATCCAGTCCAGCTTCAATGGGAGGTATGGTTGGTACCATGTTATTGCTTTTGTGAATAGAGCTGCAACAAACATACTGTGCAGATACCTTTTTTGTAGAATGATTTGAGTTCCTCTGGGTATAGTTCCAATAGGGGGATTGCTGGGTCATATGAAAGGTCAATTTCTAGTTCTTTCAGAAATCGCCACACTGTCTTCCAGAAGTTGCACTAGTTTGCATTCCCACCAGCAGTGTAGAAGCATGCTTTTTTCTCCACATCCTTGCCAGCATCTGTTGTTGTTTGTTTTATTAATGGTGGCCATTCTTACTGGGGTGAGGTGATATCTCAATGTGGTTTTGATTTGCATTTCTCTGATGATGAGTGAGGTAGAGCACTTTTTCATGTGTCTGTTGACTGCCTGTATATCTTCTTTTGAGAAGTGTCTATTCATGTCTTTTGTCCACTTTTCAGTGGGGCTGTTTGTTTTTTACTTTTTTGGCGCATTTGAATTCCTTGTAGATACTCATGTGAGCCCAAGGGAGGGATTGGCAGTTGCTGGGCACTGCTAGGGAGGGATGCAGGTAAGAGCGTGAGGGGCACATAACAACACAAAGGGTACCTGGTCCACTACTAGGCAGAGTGAGGGCCAGTTGGAAGCCCAAACTTCACCAGCATGCAGCCTACTCATGTAGTTAATCCTCACTTGTACTTCATAGCTCTGTAAAAGATAAAATTTTTTTAGAAAGCCGGGTTCGGTGGCTCAGCCTGTAATCCCACGCCTTGGGAGGCTGAGGTGAGTGGACTGCCTGAGCCGGCAGGTTCGAGACCCGCCTGGGCAACTTGGTGAGACCTCAGCTCTACAATAAATCAAAAAATTAGCTGGGCATGGTAGCGCGTGCCTGTAGTTCCAGCTACTTGGCAGGTTGAGGCGGAAGCATCACCGGAGCCCAGCAGGTCGAGGTTGCAGTGGCCGGGAGCGGCCACTGCACTCCAGTCTGGGCGACAGAGTGAGACTCCAACTCAAAAAAAAAAAAAATTTTTTTTAAAGAAATGCAGCTTATGAAATTGGCACAAGAAAAGGTAAAAGACTCATTCATTAATTCACTCCACCAAATACTGAATATTTAATAGGTTATGTGTGTGGTGTTAGGAACCAGGTTTATAAAAATGATTCAGCAATAATAGAAAATGTACCCATTTAGACATCTTAAAAAAATCATATGTGCTATATTGAATACCTATGGAGATGCCTTTTTTTTTTTTTAGCAAACACTTAGGAAATTTCTCCTTCCCTCCCCTCTTCCTCGTTGTTATGTTTAAAGCTGTGTTTATACATTGTGAATATAAAGTGGTAGAATGGCAAAAGTGGTATATTGAAGTGCACACAAAACTAGGATTCCAAAAGCTTGTCTGTGACCATTTACTTATTTTCTCTGGACCCTACAATCTCCAATAGTTATATAAGAGGACTGAATTAAATAAACTGTAAAGCTCATTCTAACTCTACAATTGAATAAATCGAATGTAAATACCCTAAATATTTTTCTGTCTATCAGTTTTCCCAAAAAAGCACCTATATATTTTATAAAGAGAAAAATCAAAACTGGGAATTTGCTTTTGAATTGTGACTCTTTAAATGATAACGTATCTTTTTTTTTTAATGACTCGATTTAACAAAGAGAACTGTATGTGCCCAAGTTCCTGTTACTCTGGAAAAACCATTGCTTTATGTTCTAAGTGATTTACTGTGAAAAGGATTCAACGATTCCACATCACTATATAATGTTTCTATCAATCTAGTACTATAAATCATGGTTGGAAAAAATAATACTAATATCAGATTTTAATATGATCAATTGAATGTGACAAGAAAAAAGATATAATTAAGTAGCATGTTAGTCTTATGGCTATAAATTAATACCACACATGTCTCTCACAGTGTCTTCATATAAACTGATACTTTTTAAACAATTATCTCTTTATATTTTTGTATTTAGTATTTATTTTGTTGGTGTATTTGCCATGACTAGGACAAGTCTCAAAAAAGAACTAAAAGAAAAGGACAAACACATTATGAAACCTAATAAGAAAACAGTTATTTAAAATTCAAAGGGTTAAATTTTTAGCATAGCCTGTGGGCGCAGTCTGGTTTCAAGATTCTGACCCCAATGAAGGGTACTACATGAACCTAGCCACAAACAGCACCAATGCAAAGGCAATATGTTAAGTCATTTTCTGCTGGTAACTCTGTGCCCCCAAAACACTCACCTTGCTTTCTTTCAAATATCCATTCTATCTTTCAAACTAGATATGCCGTATTAAGGAAAATTAGTTTCCAATAAACTCTCAACTGCTCATGATTTGCTTTACGGTGTTTCTCTGCCCATGGAATATTTTAAATGTAATAAAGGGGTCTAAAACACTAAATTTGTTCAAGATCCAAAGGAGGTAATTAATTCTAAGCCATTTACCAGAGATATTTTGGTAAGACCCCCTCCCCCAAATCACTTCATACTGTCTTTTCTAATGCTTATTTGTTCACAATGCCATCAGGTAACACGAAAAATATTGCTTTCAAAACCAAAGATAGGTATATAAATGTTGTTACTCATATTAGTAGATTACCCGCACATATTTTTTAAAACAAATTGGGTGTTCAAAATTGAAGCACAGCATTCTAGCCTATTTTATAAATTATGTTTTGTAATATTTTCCAGTTAAACTACATTAAAAGATAGCAGAGTATTATGAAAAACTGTATAATTAATGCTGATCTCAGGATCTTTTAGGAAACAAGAAATGCCAGGTTGTTTTATTGATAGTATTGGAAAGAAGGTATTTTGTTTGTTTAAATAGCAACTATAGGCATTTTAAACCTTTTTTTATACTTCTACTCATAATTATAAATGATATTTAAGGTATATTTCCATAATTATAAACTGCCCAAGAGTAAATACTACTTTACAATAGCACAAATAAATAAATATACAAGGCAAAATAATACTACCAGAAAAATTTGAAGATTCATAATGACATGTTATAGCAATAAAAGATTAGCAGAGGTATTTAATTTGGATGTCATTTTAAAGAGTACAATTATTCTGTTAATTCATTTTTTTTTTTAACATCAAGCAAGTTCCTACATCAGCAGTCAAAAATAAGCCTTCTCCCTTCGGATTTGTCATTAAAAATGAAATATTCATTTTAAACTGTTATATTATTAAAATATTAAATACACAATTTCAGAAGACAACTTGTCTATACATTCACAGCCATTTGAAATTCTTTTTTCTTCCATTTTTCTTTTGCAGCTGTGCCTCAAAGGCACTCAACAGCTAAATTTGTATCTACATCAAGAGTGTATAGATGAACAAAAGCTGCACTTTAGTTAACCTACAGTCACCAAGTAAGTTTATACTCTTAGTGATTTAGTTAGTTTTTAAGTCATAAAAATGACTTCCTGCTGCAGAAAAGAGTAATCAGGCTGCTATTTTATTATGTGTACATTATTTAGATTGCCAAAACTTTTGGTTAATTACTGAAATGATTGTGCTTGTGAGAATTATAATGATTGACTATTAAAAATAACCAAACCATAAAATAATTAATACAAATAAATAAATAGAATGACCAGATATGACCTCAGAGTTTGCAAAGTGAACTGTCATAAAAGTTAAATCTGAAGAGAGGCAATACGACAGTGAAATCCATGCAAGTATTAACCAGAGACTATCTCTGACTCTGAGAAAGCAGACTCTTTACTCAAGATGGAGTCATGGAAATGGGTTCATTCATGGTGTCCAAAATATTTGGGCATGTGGAGTATGAGCTACACAAATAAAGACTTTCATGAGAGAAGACAAATTATATCTACATGCACCACCTTTCTTCCATCACCCTAGCCTCACCAACCACCACTATTATCTCCTTTAAGGACTGTAGAATTTCCCTGCCTAACTTGAACTCCGACAAATTAATGCTTTCTGTGACTGCAGAGTATAATACACACACACACACACACACACACACACACACACACACACACACATGCATATATATATATATCTTATAATTACACCCTCTGGGGGCATCTGCATAACCTATAAATACAAAAGAAAAACATCTTTTCCAATGATTATTTAACAGAACATCAAAATAAACAACTAAATCTCAATTAGCTGCATATGGATTGCCATCACATTTTTTAAAAAATCCCAGTCTGGCTTCCCCTGCTCTTCATTCTCTCTTTCTTAACACATAAGCCTAATTTAATATGCAATGGGGAAGTTAAATTCACTATACCCCATTCAAAAATAATTTTGTAATATATTCTATATTTTAAAACAAATTTTGGTTAAATATACACAATTTTCAAATACCCATACCACTTTGAAAACCCCATTCATGCAGATAATCAAGAACTACCTACATTTTAAGATTCAACTCTAGAATGTTACTCAGTAAAATAAAGTTTGGTTGATTTAAAAATAGGAATCTTCAACCATCAGCTAATATCATTCTTGTTAATGGTGTTTCCCAGCATCTGACTGCTATACTCTTGCTATTTTCTTTTTTCATGTGTCTCTTATAGTTTTCATAATATCTTGTCTTCTGCAAAATTGGATTTTCAGTAATGACAACAGATTTAAGTAGCGTTAGTATTTACATATAAATCAAAAAGGTGATAAGGGATTCAAACCTACCTACTAGTGCCAATCCCATATAATCTTATACATAGCCAAAACTGGTTTACAGATTTGCAGAGTAAACACCATTAATGTTATCTAGAAGCTTACTTAATAAATTCTTTAGTGAGCATACCAGTAAACTGTAGTGTTTATTTGTGTTTTACTAAAATTTCTCAGTTACTGATTAATCTTCAATTGACCTCTATGTTTCAAACACTTGTGTTAGTCACAAAACCCAATTAGGGCTTTATATGGTACCAAAATTTTCTATGCTATCTGCTTTTCTTTTTGCTTTTGTATTTATCGAAGTTCTAGTCTATTCACTTCTGAAATTAGGAAAAAAATTTGTGCCATTTTTGTGTGAATAGTATACTTAGCCTATATATTTATATTATAGTCAACTTCTAATTAGCCATGGTGCCAGTGTATAAATATAACATGGCTAATTGAAATCCTTCCACAGGTCATTGCCTTGCTAGACTCTGGTGTCGCCATGTGCTCTTTGAGCTATGGCTGCCACCATGCTTCCTGGCTTTGGTCCCCTCCCCCGCCTTGGGGAGGTGAATCTTCTTTCTTTCTTCTCTTTCTCTCTCTAATTTACTTTTAGATAAACTTTTCTTCTGCTTAAAAAAAAAAGAAATCATTCCACAAATCATCTCCAACCTTTTATTTCAACTTCTTCTCCCATTAAATATTTTCCTGTGGGACTAACAAGTAGCAAAATGAAATGTATAAAGTGTTACCTGTCCAGGATTCAGGGAGGAAAAAAGAAGCAAAAACTAGGAGAAGAAATGGGGAAAGCAATAGTTTGGATTATTCAGAAACTCTATGGTTAATTCCTTATCTGAGTTCACTTTTGTTAGCAACATTTTAAAAAATTATGTACCTATTTATTAAATGCATTTTCTTTCATAATACATACATTATAATTTGTATGTAAAAATTGCCTTGACCACATATAGTCAATGAGTTTGGGAATAAGTGAACTTTCTAGTTAGGCTTAGTTAGCATTTAGCTGCAGTCTTTACTTTAACAATTAATTAACAATTGAACAGAATATAACACATGCAGCTTCATTTTACTTTCCCAACATTTACCTAGACCACAGTTAACACTTAATACCTGGTGATTTATTCAGTTTTTGTTGTTTATTAGCAATGGAACATGATGTAGTCTGCCAAAACTTTTTGGATCAGCCCTCCCTAATGAAGTGTTTTCTCATCAATTTAGCTCTTATTTTCTAAGGAAAATCTTGATGTAATGATTCAGGGATATATGTATCTGAGATGCTGGTCACGTATTCTTTAATCTTCCAAATAATATCTATATCTAAATTATAATTTTATTCATATAAAATAATGAACTGAAACCCATTACCATCAGTGCTAGAATAACCCGATTTTTAAAAATTAAATGAGTGAATGCCAGAGATCACCAGCCGTAAACACAGAATTGCATTTGTTGTTATATATCTATGACATTTTGAAAAAATGGCTGACTTTTTACAGTTGCATCATAGATCTTAAATAAATGCATTTAACCCAAAAGAACAGAATATGCCAGGGTCTAACAAATGAGGTTTTCTAGCCAGTCTTTGGTATAGCAATATATTAAAAATATAAATTCCAGTCAATGGGTGAATCTGAGGCAATTTCTATGGAGACAGTAGATATCATTTGAATACCATAAATACTCCAGAGTTTCATCTTGATTAGTAGTGAAATAGCCACCTGTCAACTACAGACAGTAAAGTGGCGCTAATCAGGAAAATGACAGAAAGTTACTTCGGAACTAATTGTGCTCTGCTAAACTAAAAACTAAAGCACCATAGTATTGCTAGCATTTAAATGCATTGCTGATAATGGAAATGCACACTAAAGGTTTAGCAACATTCACTTTAAAATATAGTTTTCTGACTTTTTTAGCTTTGAAAATATATATACTGGGCTACATGTCGAGCCAGTATTTGTGAGACAGTTGCAGGTCTCAAAAAAGGAATGTAAATTTAGAAACAAACTATTTGCTGTTTATTACACTTTTGCTCTTACTTGCAAGTCTACTGGGTACTACACTGAGATGATCTCAAATTGTCTTATTTAATAAGTGATTTGCAGTCGACATGCTAGAGCACTGGAAAACACAAGAGTCTTAGACTGCAAAATGCTTTCCCCCTTATTTATATTATCAAAATTTATGACGGAAGGACAGTAGCATGAAAAATCTAATTGCATATTAAGAAAAATATTTGTTATGCAAAGTTGGCAAACTAAACACACACACACACACACACACACACACACACACACACACACGTAGGTAGCTACCAACAATAGGCAAATGCATTAGCCAAGATTCAATTAAACTTGCTTCAAAGGTATCGTTGCATGTTTGCAAAGCAGAGCCAAGTTTCATCTAATTTTTCAACTGAATTTTATCACTCTAACCTTTGATTCATCCTTTGCTGTCATCATAAATTCACTTTTTACTCATTCCTCTATACAATTTTGAAAATGGTAAATCTTGAAAACATTTTTTTGGTGTTTGGCACATTTCATCTTTTGACAGAAGATTTTTTTTTCTGTCTGGATATGGAAGCACAGGAATTTATTATGTAGCTAGTCATATCAGATAACATCTTGGATGAAACATTGGGGTAATTAGCATTTCTACTATTCTGAGTTTATAGCCACAGTGCTCTGGAAACAAACTATAATGTTTTCATTTCCCTAGAAAAACTACCCATTAATATTAGTAATATATATTTTTGCACTCATATTTCATCAGCATAAACAAAATTGACATTAAAATGACTAATGTTTGCCATGTATCATGAATACTGAGAAGTCACATTTCTCCTGAGTCAGCTGAATTCTTTTTTTTTTTATCACAAGGTACAAATATCTTTAGAAAAATGTCTAATATAACAGGTATGTTAAAAGTCTGTTTATACCCCATTTCAGGAAGTAAACAACTCAATGCTCTACAATGGAAATAACAAATTTGCTCTTTATTACATCGAAACAGTGTAAAATTATGCAGAAGAAAATAGATTCTTCTCCAATGTTATTTTTTGCCATTAATTTTTAAATACTGGCTTTATTCATGTCCAGTAAGAAATTATGAACAGTTCACTCATTTGGAAATCCTCGCAGGGAGTACACTTATATACCAAAAAACCCTCTGTCTTCCTACCTACATGTTATGAGATACAGATAAACAGCCAGATAACGGTCACTAAGTTTTTTTAAGGTGTTTCCCTGGTGACAGTATACTTACAGAAAACGCAGCTTCTGTCACTTTCTATCACAATTCTTACACAGAGCAGTCTGTACTTTCCACAATTCTAGTGATTGTCCTAAAACATAGGCATTTTCAAAACAAAGGCACACTAAACAAGGAAGAAATTGGACAGTTAACTAATTTCACTGACATTAGCAAGATCTTTTATTCCAGACCTCATCAGCATTCTCGGTATTCTGACCGAAAACTCTCTAGACAGGCTGCATAGTTCCATGATTTCTCATCACACACCATCATTTACTTTTAAAGAGGGGAAAATCTAAGAGACTGAAAATCTGAGAGATTGAAAGCCACACAAACATAAAATCAATACATTATTCAACACATAAAAAACTATACAGACTTGCCTGTATTTATCTACTGAAGCATTCAATTCCAACTGCACAATTTGCTAAGCAGATTTCAGCAGCATGTTTGCTTTATAGCTCAATCATCCCTGTTCAATCAGGCTTAAGGGAAACTACTGTATTACATAGCATATGAATACATTCAAAGTGAACTTCCAAGTGATTAAAACCAATAGGATCTACCATATCCATCACAAAATCTGATGAGAAATTACATTATAAGCAAATAATGCAAGCAAAGTATATATAAAAATCACCTTTTGTCTAAGATATGCTGAGGTATCTTGCATGTTTAACAGTTTCAATGATACTTTCTCACTGCTACTAAAAACAAAGAGGGTAGATGACAGAAGAGAAAAGGAGAAGGGAGGGAGGAGAGGAATGTTTCCTTCTCAGAGCATGGCAAGGTAGGGAGTACTATATTAGTCTACAGTGTAGTCGCTCAATGAGCTATGATCTGATGTATATGTGTATATTTGTTGTGATTATTTTTGTACCAAACCAATAATGAGTACAATTAGCCATACTGGTTACCTACCACACCTCCCATGTCGCATAACACACTCAATCAACTTGGAGCAGCAATTTTTTTATCAGAAAATAATCTAATTTATATGCCTTTACAATTTGTTTCTATCCCAAGATCTACTTATTAACCTCCCAGAAATATCAAAGTATAGCTGTCTTGGAACAATTCAGGCTTATGGACCTCTAGACTCAAAGTTATCTAGAGCTTTCTTCACCCAATCAATTTCAGAATGTGTCTCTTTAGCATAAGAGAAAATAGAAGAGCTGTAACTCGCTAACTGGTTATCTTATTTTGCTGGAAATAGGCTGTCATTTAAATTAAGAGGATATATAAACACAATCAATTAATTAGTGCCAGCCATCATGCTGGACAGTTCAATCTTTATAATTCAGAAAAAAATGTGCGAAAGTTAGGATATATGACTCTAATTTGAACTTCAGAATATTAGATTCAGAATTTGAAGAGAGAGAAGGTTAAAACACACAATTTGAAAAATAATTCTCTTACCAGTGTTAAAAAATATCCTACTCCCTTCCAAATTCTTCATTGCATCTTGGCCCTGCATGGAAGTTTTCAGTTCTTGACCAAAGGTAATGATTTTCTTATAAACAGATACTGAATGTATAACGCTCTTCTAATTCTCACATTATTGGTCATAGGTACCTAAGAGTACCTACCCAGAATGGCAGAAATATGGATTAAAGCATTCTCAGCTTTTTATGGGATAAAGGAATAAACAGGTTTTTGTATATATTAAGGCATCATATTCTGGAACAAGACCGCAAATTCTCCTTTTTATAGTTACAAGACATACATACAATTTAGGAAAAAAATATTGCTTCTAAAAATGTGCTGGTATGTTTTTGGCACCTTTGCAGTTGTGATCCCAAGCATTCTCATAGGCTTAAAGGAATTGGCAGCCAGCTTAGCGTTTGTTACTTCATTGCCTAAAGTAGTCTGTGAAGGTACCATGCTCAGAAAGGCATTAATCGAGGGCCCCTCTAGCAGATATACCAATGTAGGCAATTTTCCGAATATGATGGCCAAGTTAGGGAAAAGTCATTCATGCTAACGAATTTGCTATATAACTGCAGTAAACTTTAGTTATAAAGAATCTCCAGGAATGAGTCATGACATTCAGCACAGTTTTCTAGGTAGCAGAAGTTTATTTTTTAACTATCAAGTTCCCAAAAAATAAAATAATCTTGCCTCTTTTTAAAAAAATTTGAATAAGGATCTTTTTTTTGAAGTAAAAAAGTCAAAATAGAAAAACCTTATTAATAGTTGTTTTTATTTTCATGTTTTAGACAAGTTACAATTAATACTTCAGAACACGGTTACTCTTGAGGATTTTACCCCTGTTTGTTTAAGCAGAAAAAAATATGTAATTTTTTTAACCTTTTCATTGTGGCTAATATTTCACTGTCCTAGGGACATCATTTTGAATCTGAATAATGTACTATATTATTGCACAGTAATGCCCTTGAGACCTGATTCTTCCTATGCTAAATGATACTTCATTGCTGTTCTTTGTGAGTTGTTTCTGGGTTTTATTGCTTTTCTTTTTCCCATCTTCTATCAGACTGTCAGCTGTCAATTTAACTGTCAGTGTGCTTGCCTCTTGTAGCCCTTCTTCTCATTTGTAATTTGCTTAGGATTTGAACACCAAATGGTCCGTCTCCTTGAAAGTATGGAGAAAGAATCAAAGCATTGGCTTTTAGGATAATTTTTCTTGATTGGATACATATTTTCACTTCTTTCTTAGTTCCAGATACTATTCTAAAAAAAGATGAGATTGCTGAATCGCCTCAGTGCAGTTAAACAGTGTTAAAGTAGATAACTCTGGACACACTTGTCTAGAAGGCATGCCCATTTAAAGGCCTCAATTTACTTCTTTGTTAATTTGCATAAGACAAATAGAGGTAAAATATGTTCATAGTATTGGTATGTAAGTATCTCAGTAATTTCACTGAGATAGTCACCCAGTTCTTAGGGGTATATTAGCCATTATAATGAATGATGCTCATTTGTCCCTGTGGTACAGGAAGTTTTATACACAAGAAGAAATACTTAAAGAAAGTGACAACTTTTTCCTCTTAAAACTAGTGAAGATGAGTCACCTTCTATATGCTGTGTTCAAGGTTCTTGGCCCTATGTATCTTAGAGGATAATTGTGGGGATAATGTGAGATTAGGGGTATGGAAGTTCTTTCATTAAAAATATAAAATCCCTTGACAAATGTGAGGTATTATTTTCACTGTCAGATCAATTGAATAAAAGAAACAATTCTATATCATATCAGATCATAAATATTAATATTATAAACAATCCAAGTGACCTTCTAATTTTAGTGCTGGAGAAACTGATACTAATAAATTTTAAGTAATTTATCTACAGTAACCTATATAATTGTAAAACAAGCAATAATGAATTACACTACAAATTCTATGATGGTGTATGACCAAGTAAACGAGATGAAGTTATGCCAGCAAGTTGAGTCTAATTAATTATGAATTTATTAAACACGCGGGACAAGAGTAGGCAAATGCCAGAAACACTCTTGGCAAATTGGTGCAGTTTGTGACAAGCTTTTATAGGTAAAATTTGCAACACTGGCTACATAGCAATTTAGTGACCATAGCAACTATTAACTAACTACTTGGCAACCAAAATGGAAACTTTGATTGTTAGGGAACTTTGATTAATTTCATGTTAGGTAGGTATAGCCAGTGCTCAGAAAGTCCCTGGAGTTCTGCCATTAAGATATAGTTTAAGCCAGGCTCGGTGGCTCAGCCTGTAATCCCACGCTTTGAGAGCCTGAGGTGAGTAGATTGCCTGAACCCGCGGGTTCGAGACCCGCCTGGGCAACTTGGCGAGACCTCGTCTCTACAATAAATCAAAAATTACCCGGGTGTGGTAGTGCGTGCCTATAGTTCTAGCTACTTGGAAGACTGAGGTAGAAGGAACACTGGAGCCCAGCAGGTTGAGGCTATGGTGGCCGGAACAGCCAGGGCACTCCAGTCTAGGCGACAGAGTGAGACTCCAACTCAAAAAAAAAAAAGATATAGTTTAAGGTAGTTAAACAAGGAAGAAGAATCATTATACAATGGTGTTACTTTGGTTAGGTCACTAACAGAATATAAGAACAAACTATGAAAATGTCAAAGTGTAACATTCGATTTCAGTTAACAAAGCATACAATTACATGGAAGCTATGGCAAAGGAGTTCTGTAATGGTCAGCAGGCAATGGTCAGCATAACCTGCCCAAAGGAGACAAGGCTGGGGGTCTGTGGTCATGGGAACGTTACTGTAATCACATGTAGACATTGATTCTTAGGTCAGGCAGGTAACTAAGATGAAAGTTTTAAACAAAATGGAGTAAGCTGGTTAATATTACTTTGCTAGCAATTTGATTTTATTAACTGATTTAGCTTATTTCAATGGCTTTTTATCTCCTTTCCTATTCAGTTAGTGGACACCAGAGTGCAACTGTAGGCATCTAAACTGTGTGCTGTAAAAAGCCAGACTGAAAGGACCTGTGAAAAACTGTTCCTATATGCTCATTTATATCACATCATAAGGCAAAGTTAATTGTGTTTTTTTAAATAAATGAAACCACACAGAGGACCAACTAGTTCAGAGGATGTATCTTTCATCACCAAGTCACTGCCTATAATTAAGCCATGATCTGGAATGAGTAAGCATTTTAATTAACCTCTGGTTCAGCAGGGGTCTGTGCAAAATTCATAGCAAAATTCAGATGTTTGAAGAGCTTTGTGGGCCTCACAGAAAATGCACCAACTGGAAGGTTAATAGAGGATGGAGAGAGATGTGGGAGGTGATCTATTGCTGACTTACTGAGCTGATTTATGCCTGGTCTTCACTAGAGCACTTGGGCTATGAGGAGAGTTAGGGAAGAAGTAAAGGAAGGAAAGTTTAGAGACAAAAGAAAGGTAAGTGTAAAAGATCCAGCTATGTGCCAGACAATTTACATGAATCATTGGATTTATACCTCCCAACCAATCTACGAGGTACTTATATACATTTGAGAGATACAGTAATCTCAATACTTACTATGTGACAGACACTATGTTAATAATTCCACATGCATTTAATCCTCATAATAGCCTTAAAGTTGTGTTGCCAATATTATACCGTTGTATTTTATTACTTTATATTGTTTTGTCATTATCTTATACTGCATGATTAGTCTCACTTTACAGATGAAGAAATAATCTTAGAGAACTTAAACCATCTTAAAAGTAACATACAAGAAGTCACACAACTAGAAAGTAATGGGCTGGATTGAAAACCAGGTCTGACTGCAAATGCGAGTACTTAATTTTTTAAACTATGCTGTGTCTTTAGCTAATTTTATAAGGAAAGGTTATAGACAACTGCTACGGTTTGAATGTGTTCTCCAAAGTTCATGTCTTGGAAAGGTAATTCCCAATTCAGCAGTGTTGACAGGTGGGACCTTTAAGAGGTGATTAGGTTGTGAGGGCTCTGCCTTCATGAATGGATTAATGCTGTTATTGTTGGAGTGGAATAATTATTGCAGAAATGGGTTCCTGATAAAAGGATGAGTTTGGCCCCTTTCCTCTCACTCTTTGTAGCACTCTCTTGCCCTTCTGCCTGTTGCTATGGCATAACTTAGCAAGAAGCCCCTCACAAGATGTTGACCTCTTGATCTTGGACATCCCAGCCTCCAAAACTGTAAAAAAAATCTCTTTATGAATTCTTTATGAATTACCCTTTACTGGGTATTCTGTTATAGCAGCATGACACAGACTAAGACAACGACTGTATTTGGAGTTTGGCAGGGTCTTTGACAGTCATCATGATATCTGTATGAACAATATGGAGAAATATATGTTTAATAATAGTGCAATTAGGTGGATTAAATATGATCAGGCAGTTCAAAATAATTCAATAATGTAATGTGCTTTTTCAAATGCTAGTGAACTTTTTCTTTTTACAGCTTTACTGAGATATAACTGATATACAACAAACTGTACGTATTTAAAGTATGTAATCTGATGAGTTTGGGCATATGCATGTACTCATGATACTATCACCACAATTAAGGTAATAAACATATTATTCACCCCCCCCAATTTCCTTGTCTCCATTTGCATTTTTGGTGATCAAAACATTTGACATGAAATCTACCTTCTTGACAATTTTTAGTGCACAAACTAACTACAGGCACTATCTTGTATAGCAGATCTACAGAATGTATTCATCTTTTACAACTGGAAATTTATACCTATTGAACAGCAACTTCCCCCAAAATGCAATATCCTGAACAAATGAGGTACACAAATATTTTATGAATTATACAGTGAATAAGTGAAAGAAAAGTAAAATTGAGAGATGTTTTTTCACTGTAAGCAAGATTAAATTTATGAATTTCTTACTAAGTAAAAAGCTCCATGTGAAAAGTATCGTGTTTTGAATCCCAGGTTACCACTTACTTGTTGGGTGAACTTGAACTAGTTAAATATGCCTCTGTTTAAATCCCTGTACAAAATGTAGAGGCTCATATCCGTACCAGAGATAAGCCATGTACCAGAGAAAATAATAATACACATAGTGATTGCTAGAGTAGAAGCATACACTAGATTAAATTCTAACACCAGATTTTATGAAAAACTTTCTTAGGCTGGAGCATGAGGATGACAGTGAACATTTTTTGAGCACTTATTATGGGTCAGGCTCTTTTTCAAGTGCAATATATATGTATATATTATCTGCTTTAATCTTCACTACAACCCTCTGAGGTAGGTTGTATGAGGACACAGGTTCACTGAGTAAGAACTAAGTAAATATTAGTTGTTAGTATTAGTAGAAAGAGCACTGAGTAAGAAATCAGGATTCTAGATTTAAGACTTTTCTTGCCCAATAATATGAAGAGTTCAATTGGTACTCTGACCTTTACCCTTGCACCAATTGAAAGTGGGAAAATATCACCCCCCAAAACTCTGACAATACATTGACCCCCAGTCTTTGGCTCTGGTTTTAAATGTTCTTGACTAAGAATAATCTGACTCAGGCTCATTTCCTAGATGCAGGAGAGATCTTCAAACTCCTTTAAAGTATTTTGTGTACTTTGTACATTGGTTATTATTGGCTTGTTTCCAAGGCAACTGGTAGACAGAGTAAAAAGTTTTATTCCCTTCCCAGTTCTGAAACTAAATCTGGTGTTTTCTTTTCCATACCTTGCCCTACCATGAGCTTCTTCCTGGAACACAGCTGGCTGCTGTTTAGTAAATGAGCTCACTGAAGACCAACTTTCATGTTCATGGTGAAGTTAAAACTGCTTTCTTTGTATTTTCAGGACTGAAGCTATAAATAGTTGAACATGTGGCTATAGACTTCATGGCTGCTTGCAACATTCCAATGAAAGATTACATGTGAACATATTAGTTAAGATCACACCTACAATTCATCTACACTTTTTGTTTTTTTTTCATGGAGATTTCATTCAAAAAATTCAGCAGTGATTCTGAAAAATTATCATGCATTTGTCCAAGGTGGGACTGGGTATCATGGTACAGTAAAAAAAAAAAAAAAAATTGCTAATAATGATAGCTAATCTATTGATTGTTTACTATGTCCCAAGAACTATTTTAATTACCTGTTTGCTAGAGATGAGGTGTCACTGCTATTCCCATTTTTTAAAAAATCAAACTATTTTCAGAGAGATTTATAGTATGGGTAAGAGACACAGCTAAGAAAAGGGAGAGCTAGGACTGAAGATTTAGGTACTCTGACTTCAAGCCCACAGTCTTAATCACTATTCAACACTATTTCTCAATCTTAGACAGTAGTTTTGAAGGAAGCTGAATTTTAATCCTGGCATTGTTACTTCCTAGCTGTATGACTTTAGTCCAGTCATTACAACTCTTTGTGCTTAAATTTCTTCATTTGTAAAATGATGAGTATGGATTAAATGTTCTTTGGTTTTAATATCCTATGATTATGTGCATACACAAAGCTTTTTCCTGTAAAGTAGTAATTCATTTCCATCTTAATTATCTCAGCCCAAAGATAAGTACTAACATTTCTTCTCATAATTAAATCTTATATGAATACTTTTATATCATCCAACTTACTTTCATGTGCATACCTCAATAAAGGGACAAGTAAACAAGAGTGGATTGTAGTCCACTGTGTCCTATTTCTATCTATATTATTTCGAGAACTCTTCTGATAAAACTCATCAAAGTTCTATCATAGCTTTCATTTTGGGCCATTCACAAGGCCAGCTCTATCCTACCCTATTATTCTCAAAGACACAAATATTTGTTTTACCTTAATAGAGCAGAAAATAATTGCATGATCTCTCACTACAGGTATCCCCCTTCCTTTTGTTTTACAGTCAAGTCTCAGTTGTTTTGGGCCCTTTATTCCCTAGCAAATATGAAAGGTTAACAGGACATAAAAACTATTCTGATGACGTGGGGCCTGTCTGTAGTTAGAGAAGTTTTTGATGACTACCGCACTAAGGCTTTGTCTAGATCTAGTCAAGTCAGTGAGTGTTCCCTAATTTAAAACTGGAGAAGAAACAGCTGAAGTTTATGATTGAAAATGGACTTGAAATGACAGCTAGTACACCTGAAGAGTAATGTGTGTGTGTGTGTGTGTGTGTGTGTGTGTGTGTGTGTGTGTGTGTGCGCGCGCGCGCGCGCACGCATGTATGTGTTTATGGGATTTAGTCAATTTCAAGGTAAATATTCTCCAGGCTAAATCTCAGTTTTACAGAGCCCTGGATCTGCTGGATGTTGTTCTACATGAACGAATCATTTACTTGCAAGAAGGAATATATTGAAAACATTTTCAAGAACAAAGCTTAAAGTGAAAGCAACAAATCCCTTTTCAAATAAAATATATCCATTTAGAGGGTTTTTTCCCATTATATCACTAGCATTTTTAAAAAAGATGACATTTTGATGTTTTCTTTTTATTTTCCCACCCAGTGCGTAGAGAAAACAACCAAAGTAACTCAAATATTTAACACAACAGTATAATTGAATAGAAAAAATGGAATATTAAAATAATATGTCTAAGTTTAGGCAACATAGTGAGGTTTCATCTCAACAAAAAAAATTTTTAAAATAAACAAATATCCAGGCAAGGTGGCACATGCCTATAGTCCCAGAACTCTGAAAGCTGAGTTGGAAGGAGTGCCTGAGCCCAGGAGGTTGAGAATGTAGTAAGCTGTCATCCTGCCACTGTACTCTAGCCTGGGCAACAGAGTGAGACCTTGACTCAAAAAGAAATAAGTAAATAAAATATGTGTAAATAATATAGAACATTCATAATGATGCCACTTATTATGAACTTAAGCAGGTGTCTATATATTTCTAGACTCCAGTTTCCATTCACAAAGTGATAGAAATTGATTTCCTACAGGATTAGGGAATCAATATGAAAAATACCTGAATAATGCCTAATCCAATAATTTAAATTTAAAGATATTTGTGTGCAACAGGAAAGAAGCTGATTTAATCACATAGAAATCATGCGCTTCATGTAAGTTTGCATATATCTTTTGATGGCAAGACAATTAGGTAAAACTTCCAATGATGATGTATAGCTAGATAGATAGATAATAGGTAGATAGATGGTAGATGCAGTGTGCTAGACCCCATTTTATCCAAAAAACAATTCTATAAGATATATATTGACATTCACATTTTATAGTTGACAAAGCTAAGGTTTTTAATTTTTTTTTATTTCAGTAAATTTGGGGGGGTCCAAATCGATTTGGTCTGGGCTTTAAGTGTACCCACCAGCCCCACCTGAGTGCACTGTAACCAATAGGTGCTTTTTTTGTTCATCTCTTCCCCTCCCCTTCTGAGTCTACAGTGTTCATTATACCATGCTCTATGTCTTTGCATATCCTTATTTTAGCACCCACTTATAAGTAAGAACGTGAGGTATTTGGTTTTCTGTTTCTGAATTAGATCACTTAGGATTATGTTCTCCAGTTCCATCCAAGTTGCTACAAAGCATTATTTCATTCTTTTCAATAGCTGAATAGTATTCCATAGTGTATATATATCACATTTTCATTATCCACTGAGTGGTTGATGGGCATTTAGGTTGAGTTCATATCTTTGTAATTGTAAATTGTGCCACTATGAATATTCAGGTGCAGGTGTCTTTGTTATATAACGATCTCTGTTCCTGTGGGTCGATATCTGGTAGTGGGATTGCTAGATCAAATACTAGATCTTCTTTTAGCTGCTTGAGAAATCTCCATAATGCTTTCCATAAAGGTTGTGCTTATTTACAGTCCAACAAATAGCATATAAACATTCCCTTTTCTCTGCAGTCACATCGGCATCTATTTTTTTTTTCCACAATAGGCATTCTGACTGGTATAAGTGGTATTGATTTTAATTTCCCTGATGATGAGTAATATTGGGCATGCTTTCATATGTTTGTTGGCCATTCATATATCTTCTTTTGAGTGTGGTCTGTTCATGTCGTTGGTCCACTCTTCAATGGAATTGTTTGCTTTCTTCTTGCTGATTTGTTTGAGTTATTTCTAGATTCTGAATATTATTACTCTGTCAGATGTATAGTTTTCAAATATTCCCTCTTGTTATTTAGATTACCTCTTTGCTCTGTTGATTATTTATTTTGCTGTATAAAAGTTTTTTAGTTTAAGTCTACATGTTTATTTTTGTCTTTGTTGCATTTACTTTTGAGGTTTCAGCCATAAATTATTTACATAGGCCAGTGTCCAGAAGAGTGTTTCCTAGGTTTTCTTCTAGAGTTTTTCTGATCTCAGGTCTGACATTTAAGTCTTTAATCCATCTTGTGTTAAGTTTTGTATATAGGGAGAGATAGGGATCAAGTTTTATTTTTCTGCATGTAGCTATCCAATTTCCCCAGCACTATTTGTTGAATAGGATGTCCTTTCCATTGTGTATGTTTTTGTCTGTTTTGTCAAATATCAGTTGGTTGTAGGTATTTGGGTTCATTTTTGGATTCTCTACTCTGTTCCATTGATCTATGTGTCTGCTCTTGTACCAGTACTATACAGTTTTTGGTTACTACAAACTTGTAGTAATGTTGGAAGTTAGGTAATGTGATACCTCCAGTTTTGTTATTTTACTTAGAGTTGCTTTGGCTATTCTGGCTCTTTTTTGGTTCCATATGAATTTTAAGATTTTAGTTTGATAAGATTATGCTAAATCTGTAGATTACTTTGAGTAATATGGTCATTTTACAATGTTGATTCACCAATCTGTGGGCATGGGATGTTTCTCCATTTGTTTGTGTCCTCTACAATTTATTTCATCAGAGTTTTGTAGTTCATTTTGTAGAGATCTTTCACCTCCTTGGTTAAATATATTCTTAGGTATTTTAGCTTTCTGGTTGCTATTGTAAATGAAATTGAGTTCTTTATTTGATTCTCTGCTTGCTCACTATTGGTGTATAGCAGTGCTACTGATTTGTGTGTGTTGATTTCATATCCTGAAAGCTTACTGATTTCATTTTTCAAGTCCAAGAGTCTTTAGTAGGAGTCCTTAAGATTCTCTGCTTCTAAGATAGTTTGACTTCTTCTTTTCCAACCTGGACATGCATTATTTATTTTTCTTGCCTGATTTCTCTGGTTAAGACTTCTAGTACTATATTGAATAGAAGTGGTGAAAATGGGCATCCTTGCCTTATTCCATTTCTGAGGGGGAATGTGTTAAACTTTTCTCCATTTATGATGACATTGGCTGTTGGTTTGTTGGACATGGCTTTTATTATTTTAAGTAATGTTCCCTCTACACCTGTTTTGCTTAGAACTTTTATCATGAAAGGTTGCTGAATTTCATCAGATGCTTTTCTGCCTCTATTGCCATTATCATATGGTTTTTGTTTTTAATTCTGTTTATGTGGTGGATCACATTTATTGACTTGCTTATGTTGGACCATCTTGCATCTCTAAGATAAAACCCACTTGATTGTGATGTGTTATTGTTTATGTGCTGTTGCATTTGGTTTGATAATGTTTTGTTGAGGATTTTTACATCTGTGTTCATAAGGGATATTGGTCTATAGTTTTCTTATTTTGTTATGTCTTTTCCTGGCTTTGGTATCAGAGTGATATTGGCTTTGTAGAATGAGTTAAGGTGGATCCCCTCAACTTCAATCTTGTGGGATAGTTTCAGTAAAATTGGTACTAGTTCTTCTTTGAAGGTCTTGTAGAATTCAGCAGTAAGTTCATTGGGTCCTGAACTTTTTTTTTTTTTTTGCTTGGGAGACTTCTAATTACAGTTTAAATCCTACTACTAATTATTGGTCTGTTGAATGTTTCTATGTCTTCTTGATTCAAAGTTGGGGACTTGTATGTTTCCAAGAATTTTTTAATTTCCTCAAGATTGTCTAGTTCATTAGAATACAGGTATTCTTAATAGTCCTGTATTGCCTTTCAAAGTTTTGTCATATCAGTTGTAATGTTGTTTTTCATTTCTGATTGGGTTGATTTGATTATTCTCTATATGTTTCTTAATTAATCTAGCTAGCAATCTATCAACTTTATATTTTCAAAGAAGAAACCTTTTGTTTCATTGATCCTTTTTATTGTTTTTTATTTCAATTTCATTTACTGCTGTTCTCATCTTCATTATTTATTTTCTTCTGCAAGTTTTGGGTTTGGTTTGTGTTTTTCTACTACCTTGAAGTGTGATATTAAGTTGTCAATATGCAATCTTTCAGTCTTACTAATGTAGACTTTAAGTGTTATAAATTTTCCTCTCAGTACAGTTTTGGCTGTGTCCCAGAGGTTTTGATTAACTGTTTGATTGTTGTCATTCATTTTGAGTAACTCTTTCTTTTTTTACTTTTCATCTGGATTTCATTGTTGACCCAAGGATAATTCAGGAGATTTTTTAACTTCTTTTTTTTTCTTGTTTGGTTTCACAAATTTCTCTTGGAGTTAATTTCTAATTTTATTTCACTGTGGTATCAGAACCATACTTAATATTATATTGATTTTTTTTCAAATTTATTGAGACCTGATTTCTGACTTATCATATGGTCTACCTTAGAGAATGTTCCATGTGCTAATGAGAAAAATGCATATTATATAGTTTGGGGATGGAATGTTCTGCAGATGGATGTTAGTTCCATTTGCTTTAGAGTCTAGTTTAACTGAAATGTTTCCTTGTTGACTTTCTACTTTGATGATTTGTCTATTACTGTTGGTGTGTCAATGTCTCCCACTATTATTGTGTTGCTGTTTACCTACTTTTTTAGACCCAGTAGAATTAGTTTTATAAATCTGAGGACTCTGGAGTTAGACATCTATATATGAAAAATTGTTATGTCTTCTCATTGAATTGATCCCTTCATCATAATATAATAACCACCTTTGCCTTTTTTTCAGCTGTTCTTAATTCAAATGCCATTTTATCTGATATAAGAATGACTATTCCTGCTTGTTTCTGGTTTCCATTTGGGTGGAATATATTTCTCCATTCCTTTTTCTTGAGCCTATAAGAGTCTTTGTGAGTTAAGTGGGTGTCTTGAAGGCAGCATGCATTTAAGTTGTGTTTTTCATGTGTTCTGCCAGTCTATATCATTTTAGTGGGACATTGAGACCATTTATGTTCAGAGTTAACGATATACAAGGTACTATTCCACTCATCATATTGGCTGTTATCTGGTTGCTTTATTTATTTAATTTTCTCTATTGTGTTGGTGTTCCATAAGGCATGTGAGCTTTATGGTTTCCAGCATTCTTCTACTAGTGTTTTCCAACTTTTTGTTTTAGTGTTTAGAACTCTTTCAAGTATTTCTTGTAGAACTGGTCTTGTGATGACATATTTCCTCAGTGTTTGTTTGTCTGAGAAAGATTTCATTTCTCCTTCCTTTATGAAACTTAGTTTTGTGGGATAAAAATCCTTGGCTGACTGTAATTCTGTTTGAGGAAATTGAATATGGGGTCCCAATCCCTCCTGACTTGGAGGATTTCTTCTGAGAAGTCTGCTGTAGTCTGTTGGGTTTACCTTTGTAAATTGTTTGATGCTTTTGTCTCACTGCTCTTAAAATTCTTTCCTTCACAATAACTTTGCATAACCAAATGATTATATGCCTCGAGCATTACCTTTTTTGCAATGAATCTTCTGGGAGATCTTTGAACTTTTTCTACCTGTTTAGGTCTCTGGCAAGGCCAGGGATGTTTTCCTCCATTATCCTTTTAAATAGTTTTTCCAAACTTATATTATCTTCTTCCTCAGGAACACCAAAGATTCTTAGGTTTGGATAATTTACATAATCCCACATTTCTTGGAGACTTTGTTCTGTTCTCTCTCTTTTTTTTCTTTTTTTTTGAGTTGGAGTCTCACTCTGTCACCCAGACTAGAGTGCAGTGGCTGCTCCCAGCCACTGCAGCCTCCACCTGCTGGGCTCCAGTGATCCTTCTGCCTCAGTCTTCCAAATAGCTGGAATTCTTTTTCTTTATTGCTTTCTGATTGGGTTAATTCCAAAACCTTGTCTTCAAATTCTGAGATTCTTTCTTCTGCTTGTTCTAGTCTACTGTTAAAACATCCACTGCATATTTTACTTCCCTCAATTATTCTTTCACTTCCAAAATTTCAGCTTCTTTTTTTTAAGTGTCTATCTATTTGGAGAATTTTCCATTAATGTCTGGAATAATATTTTTAATGTTAGTTTTCAATTTTCTTCTGAAGTTTACTGATCAATTTTGTAATCAATCTGTTGAATTCTATGTCTGGAATTTTTTAAAAATTCATTTTGGTTAGGCTTCATTACTGAAGAGTTGGTGTAGTCTTTTATGGGTGTTTGAGAATTCTGCTTTTTTATATCATCAGAATTATTTTTCTAGTTCCATCTCATTTGGATAGTCTGCTTCTTATTTGGGGTTGGCAGGGGCTGACTTAGGCACCATAGGGCTCCTTTGATTATATATAACCTTGGTGTAATGAGTTTCTCAATATCCAGCTGTGGTGGTCCTGTGCTGGGTACCTGCACTGGCTCACAGTGTCCTAAGTGGCTTAGAAAGTGTGTTAGCCGGACTCGGTGGCTCAGCCTGTAATCCCGCACCTTTGAGAGGCTGAGGTGAGTGGATTGCCTGAGCCCACAGGTTTAAGACACACCTGGGCAACTTGGTGAGAACTCATCTCTACAATAAATCAAAAATTAGCCAAGCATGGTAGCGCACGCCTGTAGTTCCAGCTACTTGAAAGGCTGAGGTGGGAGGATCGCTGGAGCCCAGCAGGTAGAGGCTGCAGTGGCCAGGAGCAGCCACTGCACTCCAGTCTGAGCAACAGAGTGAGACTCCAACTCAAAAAAGAAAAAATAAAAAGAAAGTGGTGTTAGCTGGAGTTTTGGATCAGACCTTCCCCAAAGCTGAGGTATTATATCTGATGTGGTGGATTGTAATGTTGTTCTTCATCAAGGAGGTGGTGCTTGTGAAAGAAAACCAGCTATTATGGTGGCTGTGGGATTTGTCCTAGGTGTGTGTTGCTCCAAGAAAGTGCCCAGTCAACCTAGGCAGAGGGTGAGGATAAGGGGATTACTTAAGTTCTCTGTCTGTTTTGAGCCTTCAAAAGGAGTGCAGGGGATGGGGGAAGGAGCTTTATCACATCACAAGGGTGTATGTACTCTTGGCTACTCCAGTGAGGATTGGGAGGGAGTCCCAGGCCACTGGAGTAACATTGTTATGCAAGGCAGGTATGGAAGAGTTTACATAAGGAGTGAGAGGTTGCTATGGCAGAGTCCCACCAGGCTTCTCACTTTGGCCTTAGGCAATTTGTCTTGTGAATGTAAAAGTGCAGCCAGCCTCAGAGCCTCAGGTATTCTCATGACAACCCACCACACACAGGAATTGTTGGCCGTTGAGGAGTTTGCCCTTGGGAACTCTCCACTCTCAGGCCTGTTAGAAAGTAACTGTGCTATTGGGAGCCAGCCTTGAAGGCCCACCTGATTGACAGGGTCCTGGTGGGCTGAAGACCACAGGCTGCAGGGTGAGCCTGGGAAGTTGAGGCCCTTCTGTCTTCCACCTTTGCTGTTTGGTACGGCCGAAGAATTCTGTGCAGTCTTGGAAGAAGAAAATGGCATATTTATGTGAAGTACTCACAGCTAACCTGAGAATCTCACGGTTCATTTTTCCATTTCCCACTATGCCGTTTGGCCTTTTCTAACATATGCAAGGGTTAAATTCTGAAGCACATCAAGAATGCTTTCTTTTACTTGGTTATAAGTTACTAGATATTGCTTGAGTAAAAAAATGATATAAGTATATGCACTCCTTATTTGATTTAGAATTATGTAATTTAGTGTTTAGACATAAAGTTTTTTAGAAGCACGAGTTTATAGTAAGTTCATTATGAATTCATTATAAGTTCTAACACTTATCTAGGAGTTATGTAGGTGATTTATAACACTGTTTTCACAGACTTAGGATGAAGACTAATCATTAAGGTTTTTACTTAATTCAGTAGTCAAAATTTTAAGTTAACGTTTATGGAGTGGGTTTTCACTGAATTCATAATATACTAATTGGATACTTTCATGATAAATTAACTAAATACAGAGAGCAACCTTGGGGCCTAGGAAACATCACCAAAAGCTTCTTTTGAGTTTTCTTTAGAAATAAACACTGCAGGATAAGAGAAAAATAACGAAGACACCTGGAAAAGAGAGGCGATTATGAAACTTTGAAGGTCATAGAATCTCCAGAAAGAAAACTCCTGCTACATGGAGAAATGTGCACTTGGAAACTTTCTTGAGACATTTCAAGGACTGTAATTTGGGACTTTGGACTAAAACTATCATTTTTGGCTTTATGAAAAATATTTATTGACTAAAAGCAGATAGTGTTTGTGGCTTGTTTGTAGCTTCTAAGACTGCTAGATGGTGGTAAATTTTAAAAAATAATGTACGTGAAGGAATTTTCTTTGTCTTGCCCCTTTATGAATGGTATAAAAGCTTTCAGTTAACTAACATTAAATGTCATCTGTCCTGCAGGTCTCTGGCCTGCAAGCAGGTGTTCAAGTATATTATTTTCGTCTTTCGCCTAGCCAGTCTCTCCTTCAGGAAACCTCACACCCTTGCAGAAGAGGACCCCTGCACTGTGCCACCCACAAAGGTTGAGTTTCAAGAAAATGGTAGCAGAGGCTGCTCAAACCTTTCTTTTTTCTTGCACCAGTCCACATGGGCTTTGGCAAAGCATGGCTGTAAGGCAGTTTCCTGTGAGGGACTGGAGTCCCACAAGATTTTGGGGGCTCTTCACATCTGCAGCAGGAGAACATAGCTCCTGAATTACAATTAGTCACCTTCCCCACTGTGTCCAGAGACTGCCAGTTGACTGTGGTGGTGCAGGAGAGACTTTGGCTAGTCCCTACCCAGGCCAATGGATTTTTTTCCTCTTTGCATTCTATGGTTATTATTGCTTTTTTGAAGAGTCCTGGGACATGGTGCTGGTCTTGTCCCTCTCTGGGTGCTCAGGAAACCCTATCTTGGCTTACTCCATAGGAGAAACTTACTCTAGCTGCTTTATGTCAACTATTTAATCCCTCCTTCCAAAACTAAACTTTAGAGAGATTAAGCAACTTACTCTTAAATCATACAATTTATCAGGAACTAGGATTTGTGTAATACAAAAGTTCCATGTATTAGGCAGTTTTGTCTAATACAAAAGTCCCATGCTTGCTTAGCCATGCCACAAGGATTTCAAATTTTGAACTTTTATTTCTATACAAATACGCATGTTTTTATATAACCATAAATATGTATGTATAAATATACATATACAAATATATGTTTGATAGTTTTGGAATATGAAAGAATTTTTAAAAAAATTTTTATAATGGAAGATTTCAAATGTATACAAAAGTAAAATAGTATAATAAGCTCTCGTGTATCCATTATCAAGTTATGGAGATCAGAGAATCATTGGGCAGAATGAATAAAAATCAAGAAACGCAAGGGCTAAAACTAAATGAAATTGCAATGGAGCTAGGCAAACTTAAGGAAGAATACTTAGAAATAACAGAAATAAAGAAATTCATCCAAGAAATAAACAATGGACTGACAAGCATGGGAAGCAGAGTTGACCAAGCAGAAGAAAGAATCTCAGACCTGGAAAACCAAAATATGGACTAAACACAATCTATTAAAAATATAGGAAAAAAACTTAAGGACAAAGAAGAAACTCTCCAAGAGATGTTTGATTTTATCAAAAAACCAAAACCTATATCTGATCAGAATACCTGAAATAGAAAAAGAAATGTAAAACACCTTGGAACAAACAGTACATGAGGTTATTCAAGAAAGCTTCCCTCATTTGACCATAGAGATGATTATAGATGCACAAGTCATCCAGAGAACTTCTGCAAGACATCTTATGAGAAGACCAATCCTTAGACACACAATAATTCACCTACACAAAGTAAGTATAAAAGAAAAAATTCTGGAGGTATCAAGGGAAGAAGGTCAGACTGCTCACCAGAGGAGACCAATCAGAATTGCCGTAGACTTATCTGCAAGCCAGAAAGGATTAGACTCCAATCTTTAATGTACCCAAAGATAAACAATTTCAACTAAAAATTTTCTACCCAGTTATGCTAAACTTAATCAGTGATGGAGAATTAAGCTCCTTCCCAGACTTGAATCCCTAAGAAAATAGGCTGCTCTGAGACCAGCTCTACAGGAGACACTTAAAAAGGTGCTGTGCACAGAAGAAAAAAGAAACAAAAGAAAGGCTATATATACTTCACAAGATCACAAATAAGCACAGAAACAGCAGAACACACAGCAAACCTGCAAAAATGAAAACACATACATATATGAACACAAAAGCTAAATGAAAACAAAACAGCCCTATAAGTGCATTATGACAGGGACAAACTCTCACATTTCAATCATCAACCCAAAAATGAATGGACTAAATGCCCTATTGAAAAGACACAGAATAGCAAACTGGATAAAACACATGACCTGGTAATTTGCTGCCTCCAGGAAATTCATCTTACCACAAAGAACACCTACAGACTCAAAATTAGAGGATGTAAAACAAGTTCTCAGGTGAACACAGGTCACAATAGAAGGCAAGAGTTGTGATCTTAACATCAGACAAAACAACCTATAAACTATCAAAAATTTAAAAAGATACAAAGGACACTACATAATGATAAAAGGTTCAATCCATCAACAAGAAATATCCATCCTAAACATATATGCACCCAACACAGGAGCAACAGTTTTTATAAAGCAGCTACTAAGTAAATGGAAAAAAGATATTGACTCTATCACTATCATAGCTGGGGACTTACATACCCCATAAACAACCCTAGTTAGATTGTCAAAGTAAAAAAAATCAACAAAGAGATCCAGAACCTCAACTTGATTCATGAACAAATGGACTTAGGAGATACCTACAGAACAGTCCACCCAACAACCACAGAATATGCATTCTGTTCATCACTACATGGAATGTATTCTAAGATTAACCACATCCTCAGACATCAGTCAAACATAAACAACTTTCAAAAGATCAAAATACTGCCATGAACTTTCTCAGACCCCAGTGAAATAAAAGTAAATATCATCACAAACAAAATTACCCCCAACCCACAAAGACATGGACACCAAACAACACAATGCTGATCAACTCCCAGGTGAACACAGAAGTCAAAACAGGAATGAAAAGATTCCTAGAAACAAATAAAAATGAAGAAACATCTTACAGAAACCTCTGGGATGCCATGAAATCAGTGCTAAGTAGGGAACTTCTATCTCTATGAACTCACATCAACACAATCGAAAGAGAACAAGTTAACAGCCTAACAAATCACCTAAGGGAACAGGAAAAGCAAGACCACAACAACCCTAACTGCAGCAGAAGTGTCCAGATTGCCAAAGTAAAAGCTCAAATATGGGACACAGAAGAAAATAATGCCACAGAAAAAAATCAGCAAAACAAAAAGCTAGTTCTTTGAAAGGACAAAAAAGATTGAAGGACCCCTAGCCAGAATGACCAAGAAAAAGCACAGGTAAACACAATCAGAAGTGCAAAAGATCAAATCACAACTGACCCTGAAGAAATATAAAAGATTACCAGAGATTACTATGCACATCTATATTGAAACAAACTTGAAAACCTAATTGAAATGGAGGGCTTAGCCGGTGGCTAAGCCTGTAATCCCGTGCCTTTGGGAGGCTGAGGTGAGTGAATTTTCTGAGCCAGTGGGTTTGAGACCTGCCTGGGCAGGCGAGACCTCATCTCTACAATAAATCAAAAAATCAGCCAGGCATGGTAGCGCATGCCTGTAATTCTGGCTACTTGGAAGGCTGAGGTGGAAGGATCGCCAGAGCCCAGCAGGTCGAGGCTGCGGTGGCTGGAAGCAGCCACTGCACTCCAGTCTGGGCGACGGAGTGAGATTCCAACTCAAAAAAAAAAAAAAAAAAATGGAGGGCTTTCTTTTTTCTTTTTTCACACCACTTCCAAAGGTTGAAACAAGAAGAAGTTGAGATTCTAAATAGACCAAAACCAATCCAGGAAATTGACTATTTCATAAGAAAACTACCTACAAAAAGAAGCTCTGGACCAGATGGGTTTCCAGTGGAATTATACAAAACATTCAGGGAGGAGCTGATACCAATCCTATTGAAAATATTCTAGGCAATCTAGAAAGACAGAACTCTTCCCAAATAATTTTTTAAAGCTAATATCACATTGATACCCACATTGGGCAAAGATCAAACAAAGAAAGAGAACTACAGGCCAATATCTCTGATGAACATACATGCAAAAATTCTCAACAAGATTCTAGTAAATTGGATCCAATAACACATCTTAAAAATCATCCACCATGATCAAGTAGGCGTCATACCCAGGATGCAGGACTGGTTTATCATCTGCAAGACCATAAGTGTAATTAAATACATCAACAGATGTAAAACCAAGAAGCACATGGCTATATCATAAGATGCAAAAAAAAAGCTTTCAATAAAATACAGCATTCCAGCATTCTTGATGAAAACCCTTGAACACCTAGGCATAGAGGATACATACCTCAAAATAGAAATAGTATGAGCCATGTGTGATAAGCCCACAACCAATATATTGCTAAACAGACAGAAAATGGAATCATTTGCCCTGAAAACCAGAACAAGACAAGGCTGCCCACTCTCACCCCTCCTGTTCAACATAGTGTTGGAAGTCCTAGCTAGAGCAATCAGACAAAAGAAGGAAATCAGGGGATCCAAATTGGAAAAGAAGTCAAGTTATCCCTCCTTGCTGAATATATGATCCTATACCTTGAAACTCCAAGAGAATCTGTCAAAAATCTTCTTTCACTGATAGAGGGCTTTGGCAAGGTCTAATGTACAAAGTCAATGTGCAAAAGACAGTCACATTCTTATACACCAACAACAAAGTGGCAGAGAACCAAATAAAAAGCACAGTTCCATTCACAATAGCCACACGCACAAAAATGAAATACTTCAGTATCTTCCTAACCAGAGAAGTGAAAGACCTTTACAACAAAAACTATAAAACCCTGCTCAAATAAGTCAAAGATGACACAAATAAATGGAAAAATATTCCATGTATTGGAAGAAACCACATTGTTAAGATATCCATTCTACCAAAGGCAATCTACAGATTCAATGCTATACCCATTAACATTAAATTACAAGCCTTTCTTCTCAGACCTGGAAGTAACAATACAGAAATTCATATGGAAACATAAAGGAAACATAATAACCAAAACAATCCTTAGCAAAAGAAACAAAACTGGAGGTATCCTACTTTAAACTTTACTATAAGGCTGCAATAATCAAAACAACCTGGTACTGGTATAGGAACAGGCATATAGGCCAAGGGAACAAATAGAGAGGTTCTGAAAGCAAAATCTCATTTTCTCAACCAACTCATCTTCAACAAAGTTTCCACCAACAATCATTGGGGAGAAGAGAACCTATTCAGTAAATGGTGCTGGGAAAATGGGCTGTCCACGTGAAGAAGAATGAAACAGGACCTCTTCCTACCACCATACACAAAAATCAACTCCAAATAGATCAAAAACCTCAATGTAAAACCCCAAACTTTAAGGATCTTAGAAAATGCAGGAGACTTACAGAAATTGGAATAGGCAACCAATTCCTGATCAAAACCCTAAAAGCCCATGCCATAAGAGGTAAAACAGACAAGTGTGACATCATCAAACTGAAAACCTTTTGCAAAGCAAAATAAACCATCAAGAGAGTGGTCAGACAGACCACAGAATGGGACAAAATATTTGTCAACTGCATATCTGACAAAGACCTAGCATCCAGGATCTACAAGGAACTCAAACATGCTGAAATGAAAGATACAAACAGCCCTATTAAAAAATGGGCAAAAAACTTGAGTAGATACTTCTCAAAAGAAGACTTACAAGCAGCCAACAGACACATGAAAAATACTCAGTCTCACTAATCATCAGAGAAATGCAAATCAAAAAATCACTTTGAGATACCTACTAACTCCAGTAAAGATGGCCATCATTAACAAAACAAAAAACAACAGATGCTGGTGAGGATGCAGAGAAAAGGGAATGGTTCTATACTGTTGGTGGGAATGCAAACTAATTCAACGTCTATGGAAAACAGTGTGACAATTCCTAAAAGAACTAGAAATTGACCTTGCATATGATTCAGCAATTCCTCTTCTGGGAATATACCCAGAAGAACTTAAATCATTCTATAAATAAAGAAACCTGCACAGTTATGTTTACTGCAGCACTATTTGCAATTGCAAAAATGTGGAACCAACTGTGCTGCCCATTGATTTGACTGGATAAAAAAATGTTGTACATATACATGGTGGAATATTATGCGGCCATAAAGAAGGACAAACATATGGACTCCACAGCAACTTGGATGTATTTAGCATCTATAATACTCAGTGATCTATCTCAGAAACAAAGTACTGAGTACCATGTGCTTTCACCCATAAACAAACACTGAACATTTACTATAATGCTATAAGAAAGGGATTCACAGTAGCAGAATACTGCCAGGGTAGGGTGAGGTACATGACATGAATAATTATATCTTATCTCAAAGCTTGGCAAAATGGGAACCAAAGGGAGGCCCAAACTTTACCTGTATGATGACCACTTGTATACTTGATCCTAAATTGTACCTCACATCTTTAAAATAAAATATAAAATAAAGTAAAATAAAATTTAAAAAAGAACATGGTTGATGCCAGAGCTTGGGCCAGTCTGGGCCTGAATTTCTTAGCTCTGAGTATTGAAGATCTGGCGGGAGTAGTGGTAAGATTTAGGGGTGCAGTGGAAGAATCAGGATCAAGTAGATGGGGTAGTATTACAGCTAAGAACACGTGTCCCTACTTTCTCTTTGTTTGAGAGATGGAAAGAGAACAAACACATAAAATTAGGGGAATCAAGCTATGTTTCTTAAGAAGCTAGGAAACTCTTAAATCTGTTTCTTTAATTCCTATATAGCAGAAATAAAATGATTAAATGCAACAGTAATAATAGTCAACCATTGTTTTCTATGGATTTTTGAAGAAAAATGAGATGAATAAAAGGTCAAGAAAAGGACACTCCCTTTTCTTGTATTCCTAATTCCTCTAAGTTACCTTACAAGTGATTTCTATCTTCTTAGAGGCCTTCTTAGAAGGCACTAAAGACACCCTTCTGAAATAGGATTGTTTTAAGCTAGGAGTTATTACCTATAAAAGAGGTTGAAACTGTATCTGAGAAAAGTAGAGGTAAGTAAGAGGACTCTATTAAAAAAATGTACATATACATGATGGAATATTATGCAGTCATAAAGAACAAAATCATAACCTTCATAGCAAACTGGGTGGACTTAGAGCTTATAATACTGAGTCATCTTTCACAGAAACAAAAAACTGAATATCACATGTTCTTACTCATAAGTGGACCTTGAACAGTTATTGTAATACTATAAGAAAATGATTGGCAATAGCTGGAAACTGCCAGGAGGGGGCAGGGAAGCGGGTTTGGCAGTAGTGGAAATATGCCTGGGAAAGGGGAGGGGCATACCTCCTCAACAAGTACCTGCATAATGAACGTTTGTATACCTTACCCTGAATTGTACCCCACATCATTAAAATTAAAATAATTAAAAGAAAAAAACCAAATAATGACTTCCACCTCTCAAGAGAAGTAAACCTGAGAAATAACTGTTTGTCTCCATTTCTGTCTTTTAATAGAATTACTGTTTTAGCTAAACATAATATGGCCACTAGAAGACTGTTCTCTAGGGTACAATGGGAACAAATTTATTACCTCTAACATAATGAAATATCCCTCAAAACCATCTTATGTCATCTTTCAGTATCAGAAACTATCTCAAAAAGCAATTTTCTGATTCTGACTTGATTTGCATCAATACTAGGAAATAGAAGATATGCTTTGGATAGAGGAGTCAGGAAGCTGTAAATTGATTAATAAATTCCGAGATGGGTATATTGGTACATACTTATTTGGGGTAAAAGTTGCCAGAGACCAGCTCCAGCTGGGTTCAGGGTACCCCAGAAGTGGAGATGGTGTCAGCGATTGGGGGGAAGAAGAGAGAAAGAAAGAGACTGGATTCCAGTCTAGTGCAGAAGCGAATGAGTGTTATTGGGAATTACAACGGGTCTTTTATACACAAAATCAGATGTGGGAAGGGCGTCCCCTACCCACCAGAAACCTTAATCCATGAAAACTTAATCAATGATTGCCTTTAAACCCTTTTCATATGATAATCTTAAAATCCCATAACAAAGGATAACCTAATCTGTCACTGATATATTCTATAAACCTTTTTCATCCTAAACTGATTGATTTATGCCAAGTTAAACAATTCTATAGAAGCTTAAGTATTTACTTTACAAACGAAAGTGGCCCATCCCAGAAAGTTTGGAATGTGGCCCAGTCCAAAGTTCACAGTGGGCTACCTGCAAGTAACCCAGTCACATTCTTTCAACAAAATGGCTGTCTTCTAAAACTATATTCTACAATTTACACCTTCAACAAATCCTAAGATCATAACCCAGAAGCCTGTGACCAATACTAAGGCTCTTAGATGTGACACGAGTTTGAATTATAAGTTGTGTGAAAGCCAAAACTGCAGTTTGCGGAAGAATGGGAGCAATGAGCTTCTGAAGTTAGCTTGTGTTCATCCCAGTCTCAGAGTTTTTATGTCTCGGACTACACGCAGTAAGTTTATCTTATGTTTTTGGTCCAGCATTCTTTTCTCCTCCCAGTTGTTAAAAACTTTAAAGGTTGTGCCCAATAGTTATAGTTGAGGAGTTTGGGGTCCTTTTCTAATTTTTGGAGTTTGTGCCAATGCTGACTGAGAGATAAAATACATCCAAAAGAACTTGTCCTTCCAGTCTAGTCTGCTTATTAACACCTATTTTGCAGTTAGCTAACAGGATTCATTTATATGATTCCTTTACTTCCATCTGGGAAAGTTGAACTTCAGAGAAATTTATCATAAGAAGACAACAAAGAAGAATTTTTAACATCCTTTTGTCCGAGCCACCCCTTGAGAAGAGACATGTGGGAGGGGTGAGAAGTCTGGAGGTTGGGGGTAGGTGCCATGGTCTTTGGCACCCACCCCTTCTCCGAAGGTAAAAGAGAAAGACTGAAAGTCACCGCTAGGCACCACGGCCGTAGACACCTGCCCTTCCTTCCCAAATAAAGGCGAAGGGACTCATAGAACAGATTACAAGAAACAAGAGTAGAAGGCAGGAATTTGAGTTGTAGGAGGAATAGGAGAGGACAAAGGAAGTGAAAGTCCTTATTTTGTTTATATTTTTCTCTGGTCTATTCCTTTGATTCAACAAGATTCATGCCACCCGTCTCAGTCTTTGTGTTAGCAGGGGCATTTCGAATTAATTGATCAGGAATCCAAACAGGAGTTGACGCATCCTGTGGAAATATGCAAGCATATTCTCTCCCACTGGTTAGTAATATATCAGGCCCTCTCCATTGGCCTGTGAGAAAATCCTTCCATTTTACCATAGGTTTAACATTTCCTTCTGGGTTCCAGTGTCTAGCCATAGCTGAATTGCCTGAAGAATCCAAATTTAAATGGTTTATAACAAATAAAGCATGATTTAAAACATGATGAGGAGAACTATACCTAAACTCCTCTTGTAATTTATGTATTTGATTTTTTAAAGTTTGATGGGCTCTTTCAACTATAGCTTGACCCTGCGGGTTATAAGGAATTCCTGTAGAATGAAAAATATTAAATTGAGAACAAAAGCCAGGCTCAGTGGCTCAGCCTGTAATCCCGCGCCTTTGGGAGGCTGAGGTGAGTGAATTGCCTGAGCCCGCGGGTTCAAGACCCGCCTGGGCAGCGAGACCTCATCTCTACAATAAATCAAAAAATCAGCCAGGCGTGGTAGCGCATGCCTGTAATTCCGGCTACTCGGAAGGCTGAGGCGGAAGGATCACCAGAGCCCAGCAGGCGAGCCTGCAGTGGCCGGGAGCGGCTGCTGCACTCCAGTCTGGGCGACCGAGTGAGACTCCAACTAAAAAAAAAAAAAAAAATTGAGAACAAAACTGTTGAAAAGATTTTGATGTATATGCAGGGCCATTGTCAGTCTTAAGTTGTTTTGGCATACTTAATTGTGAGAAACAAAAAAATAAATGTTGCACCATGTCCTTGTAAGCTTCTCCAGTTCTTGTTGAGGCTAAAATAACATGAGAAAACGTATCCACAGTAACATGCACATAAGACAATTTTCCAAATGTAGGTACATGAGTAACATCCATTTGCCATAATACATTAGGTTTTAATCCTCGTGGATTAACTCCTGCTGGAACATTAACAAAAGTAGGACATGCTGGACAATTCTTGACAATCTGCCTTGCTGCTTCCCTAGGTATCTGAAATTCATAACATAAAGCAGTAGCATTTTGATGATGAATATTATGAGATAGTTGAGCTTGAGTGACTGCCTCTGTCTCCAAAGTTGCATAGATGGCAGGTTTTGTTAAATTATTAGCCAATTTGATTACCCTCATGTAGAGGTCCCAGAAGGCCAGAATGAGATCTGACATGGCCAATGAAAAATTGCTCTTTTCTAACATGAATCAATTGTTGCAGTTGTATAAGCAATTCCAAAATTGTGGTTTTACTAACAGGAATAGTTGCTGTCTCAATATGAGGAAACAGCCCTTGAACATAACGAAAATCAGTATACAAGTTAAATCTCTTGTCTTTTAGAGCTGTAAAGGCATATAAGACAGCTCTTAATTCTGTTTTTTGTGCTGAAGTCTCTGAAGTACTTAAAACATGAGGTTTCTCATTAATTACTGCCATTGCTTTACCATTAGAAGAGCCATCAGTAAAAACCAATACTGCTCCCTCGAGGGGGACTAAGGAACATGCATGAGGAATAATTATAGGATTACATTTCACAAACTGCAACAATGGATTTCTAGGCAAATGAAACAAAATTTGTCCTCTAAAATCAATCAAAGCCACTTGTCAATCATTATTAGTTTGCAACAAGGTTTAAAACTGAGTTTTGTCATATGGGATGATGATATTATCCACATCTTTTCCAAACAATTCCATGCTTCTCTGTCTTCCTTTGATTATTAGTAAAGCTACTAAGTACAGATAAGATGCTAAAACTTTTTTAGAGGAAACCGGTAAATGTAATCATTCCATAGGTCCTTCCTGCCAGAAGCACACTGTTGGGGTATGAGAAATAGCCAACACAATTAATTCCCATGGTATATCATAACTTACCCTTTTCACTCTTTGGGACTCAATGGCCTTTTCCACGAGAGTTAAGGCCTCTTTTGCCTTTGGTGTTAAGACTCCTTTAGAAGTGGGGAGGGATCCCCCTGCAGTATATCAAAAAGAGGCTTTAAATCTGCAGTAGTGACATGTAAATAAGGTCTTAGCCAATTAATATCTTCTAATAATTTTTGAAAATCATTTAAGGTAACCAAATGATTTTTCCTTAATTGTAGAGGTTGATGACTCACAGTTTGAGTGTTTAACACTTGACCAAGATAAGTAAAGGGCGGGTTGGTTTGAATTTTTTCAGAAGAAATTTTCAAACCACAATTAGCCAATGCTGTTACTGTTTCATTCAAAATGTTATGCAAGTGAGCACGATCTGCATGAGCCAATAAAATATCATCCATGTAATGAATTAAATAAAGATTAGGATATTTGTTTCTTATATCCTGCAAGGCTGCATCTACAAACCTCTGGCACAAGGTAGGGCTGTTTTTCATACCTTGTGGCAGGACCTTCCATTGATATCTCTGGAATGGCTGCTTTAAATTATGAGAAGGTAAACTAAATGCAAATCTTTTACAGTCTTGAGAACTTAAAGGTATAGAAAAAAAAACAATCCTGTAGATCAATAACTATGATGTTATAATCAGCAGGAATAGCAACCGGAGATGGAAGCCTAGGCTGCAATGCACCCATAGCCTCCATGGTGGCATTAATGGCTCTTAGATCCTGTAAAAGTCTCCATTTTCCAGATTTCTTTTTTATAACAAATATAGGAGTATTCCAAGGACTGGTAGAAGACTCTATATGGCCAGCCTCCAAATGCTGTTGAACTAATTTTCTTACTGTCTTAAGTTTCTCCGAGGGCATGGGCCATTGTTCCACTCAAACTGGTTTATCATCTTTCCAGGTAATGGGATCAGCAGCCTCAGGAACAATGGCCCCTAGGACAAATTTGAAAAGCCAATACCAGACTGGTCTTTCTTCTCTATAACCTGAATAGGTCCTTTTATGCCCTGTCTGTTCCTTCCAAGTCCCTTTAAGGGATCACATCCTATTTTTAGCATTTGCACTGACACCCTGTCATCTGGACTATATAGAAGCATGCCCATTTGAGCAAGAATATCGCGTCCCCAAAGTGTAATGGGGATGGAAGGAATGATGTAGGGACAAAAGGTTCCCGAAGTTTCATTATCTGTCCAATTTAAGATTTGAGAACTTTTGGCTACAGAGGGTGCTTGACCAATACCAATGAGTCCTGATGGGACTGCTTGTGTTGGCCAGGAAGACAGCCAGTCTTTCCCAGCAATACAAGAAACAACAGCCCCTGTATCTAGCAGACCTTTAATTTTAACTCCCTGAATATATAAATCTTTTAGAGGTCTGAAGTTAGTAATTTCCTGAACCCAGAAAGCAAAATTGCTTGAGCCAAATCCAGAGTCACCCCTGGGCTTATCGGTTACAGACTTGCCCATTCTATGATAGGGTAAGAGTAGTAACTGAGCTATTCTTTGACCATCATAAATTTGTACAGTTTTGCTAGGGGGGGCAACAAGGACCTGGATTTCCTCTGTGTAGTCAGAGTCCACCACTCCAGGAATCACAGAAACTCCTTGTAGAGACAAGGAATTTCTTCCTAATATTATACCCACTATTACATCCGGGAGAGGGCCCTTCACTCCTGTTGGAATTAGGGTAACTGGAACATCTGGAGTTAATATTCTTGTGGTGGAGATGGAGGTCCAGTCCTGTGCTCCCTGGGGTGGCTCTGATGAGTTCTGAGATGGGACAAAGGGAACAAATGGGTTCGTGCTGGAAGCTGCCCCTATTGTTACTTGGGGCTGGGGCTGGCCCCTCTGTCCATTTCCCGGAATCAGCATCATAGATTGTTGTTTAGTTAACAGAGTGCCATTTTTATGAAATTTGGATTTGCAATCCCTAGCCCAATGAAATCCTTTCTGACACTTGGGACACAGAGACTTTGGTCAAGAGCTCTCATTAGGCTGTGGCATCAGAGCTTCCTGAAACCCTTGCTTAGCTAGGCAGTTCCTACTAATATGGCCAGGCTGCCCACAGTTATAACAAGTTAAAACCGAGCTGTTTCTTGATCTATTGTTACCATTTTGCATTCCCTGCACAAATTATGCATAAAGCTAAGGCGTACAAAATGCAAGAGTCAAGACAACCGGTTCCTCTATTGGACAATATGTGCAAAATACTAATAGACATCAGAATACTTATGAACAAACTCACTCTGGCCCATGATTCTGCCATGGCTCTTAAACTGCTGACCCTTCCTTGCTCTGCCTGTCTCTACAGAGGGGTCCTATCCATCCCAAAAAAGAAAAAGAAAGCTTACCTTGAGGCCCCACATTGGGCGCCACTTGCTGGAGACCAGCTCCAGCAGGGTTCAGGGTATACCAAGGAGGAGACGGCGTCAGCTATTGGGGGAAGAAGAGAGAAAGAAAGAGACTGGATTCCAGTCTAGTGCAGAAGCGAATGAGTGTTATTGGGAATTACAACGGGTCTTTTATATACACAAAGTCAGATGTGGGAGGGGCATCCCCCACCCACCAGAAACCTTAATCCGTGAAAACTTAATCAATGATTGCCTTTAAACCCTTTTCATATGATAATCTTAAAATCCCATAACAAAGGATAACCTAATCTGTCACTGATATATTCTATAAACCTTTTTCATCCTAAACTGATTGATTTATGCCAAGTTAAACAATTCTATAGAAGCTTAAGTATTTACTTTACAAACGAAAGTGGCCCATCCCAGAAAGTTTGGAATGTGGCCCAGTCCAAAGTTCACAGTGGGCTACCTGCAAGTAACCCAGCCACATTCTTTCAACAAAATGGCTGTCTTCTAAAACTATATTCTACAATTTACACCTTCAACAAATCCTAAGATCATGACCCAGAAGCCTATGACCAATACTAAGACTCTTAGATGTGACATGAGTTTGAATTATAAGTTGTGTGAAAGCCGAAACTGCAGTTTGTGGGAGAATGGGAGCAATGAGCTTCTAAAGTTAGCTTGTGTTCGTCCCGGTCTCAGAGTTTTTTTGTTTTGAGCTCACAGGAGCTTAATCTGGTTAGTGCTGAGTAGAAAGGGGGAGGAAATGGGGTCAATAGCTCCCGAATGCATCCTAGTGGTCTCGGGGTCAACAGCCCTTCCTGATCCCTAACGCTCAGTGGGCCTCCATGGCCGGCTCCCAACAAAAAATATTTTTTGAATTTGGATAAAGCAGGCTGTTTTTATGTGGGCTATATCACAGATTTGCCAGCTATTCAATATGTGTTGAATAATCTCCAAAGATTCTTGGTCTTCAAGGCACGTGGTATCTTGGTTAAAGCATGAAATCCATGATGTTTTACTGTGCTTTCTCAATCTGTTCTCTCTATTTTTTTTATTTCATCAAGGTGACTTTCTGCATCAGACACCCATTGAACTTCCTAACAAACACTGCTTTCCATGGCAGGTATTAGTTACCATGCCATTTATTCAGGAGCATCTGCATTCTAAGTTGTTCAACAGTGAATGAAAGGTTCTGACCCTACTAAAAGATTTTTAAGTGAAAAGAGTAGGTCAAAAGTTAGGAGGCCTTGCTGTAACTCTCCAAATTGTTTTTCTCGGGCAACCTTTTAATGTTAGTTCTGCCTGTGTGTCTCTTGCACCTATGCCCCTCACTTCTTATTTGGTCTTAATTCATCACTTTGAAACAGCATCTTTCTCAGTTTCCTAAAGGAAGGTAAAAAGGTAGATCCATTTAAAGTTTTATTTTTACTATGTATCAGTGCAGCTTTATAGTCTCCAGAAATGGTAATTGCAAATTAACAATTAGTACGGCTTTCCCCTAGATGCTATTACCAACAAAGCCTCATACGTACACACTACATTTATATTTATATCCCCATCATACACTAGGGCACATAATACATGTTTTCTGAATGAAAGCATTCACACATGCATGCATGTTTGAAGAATCTAGAGCATAGATCCCAGAAGAATCAAAAGCAACCCTGGGGACAAAATATCTCCTTTCTCACCATTATTTCAATGACATTAAGCAACAACATGGAAATTCCAACCTGCGAAATCATTTATATTCAACTTGTCTATGAGAACTGTAATATTCACACCCAGGGTTCTGGAATCGGCTAATTTCTATTTCTATTTGCATCACTAATATAAGTATACAAATCTTAATGGCTGAATAAACAAACAACACCTCTTAATAGTAAAGGTAAAATTGAGGGGAAATATTATTAAAGATCAGAACAACTTTAGAGAATAGACTTGAGATTTGAGGACTCCAAAAGATCAAGAATATCTTGATTTCTATTATTATCGGATTTCTATTAGTGTCTAAAATTGTGCATTGTCCTTTAAGTTCCTTTTAGATTGGTTAAGACATGAGATTCCTTGTGGTAGGTAACATATTGTTTTTTTAATTAAGCTGGTCTAATTTCTTTTTTCATCTTTATCTTAGATTCAGGAGGTGCATGTGCATATTTTTTGCATGAACATATTGTGTAGTGGTGGTGATTGGGGCTCAGGTGGCCCACTTTCCAGATAGTGAACTTTGTACCTAATAGGTAATTTCTGAAAACCAACCCTTCTTCACCTCCCCCCTTATTGGTGTCCCCATTGTGTATTATTCACATCTTTATAACCATCTAAATTAATCTAATTTCTAATGCTTGTTAGATGTTTTCACCTTAAAAAATTACTGGTGCCTCTAACTCAACATGTTAAATAAAAATACTATCATTATCTTCTTTCCTGCATCTTAAACTTGTTACTCTTACATGTTTTCTATTTCTGCCACCACTCACCTATGCTTCAAGTCTTGGAGATATGCTAACTCATTTCCCTTCCTTCATTTCTCCCTCCACTATAAAGTCAACCAGTCTCCAAAACTTATGGGTTATATTTCTAAAGTACCTTCCTTATCCCTATTATTTTCCTCACCATCTTTGTATTTTAAATCCTTAACAGCTAGGTAAGGCTATGAGTAAATGCCACTTTACTATGAATTCTACCATGATCTCTGTGAAATCAAGATCATGCAACCAGACAGAGGCAAAGCTAAGAATATCAGTTTAGTATGCATCACTTCAAAGCTCACCACTTGCTTCCTACTACTGAAAGTCTAATAGAGATTGGGGTGGGGAGAGAATACCAGGGTTATCTAATTGAAGGTACAAAAACAAGAGGCCAGAGACTTCAGAGACAAAAAGGGCAAGGACAATTATTTATGTTCTGGCATTGGAGCTTGCATTCTGGTGTGAAGCTCAACTCTGAATTTTACCAGCCAGGTGGCTTTGAGCAACTTAACTATAAAGTGACCAGAACAATAGCTATGTAATAGGTTTGTAACACAAAGATTAACTAAAATAGTGTGCAAAAGTGCCTACCACAGAGAATGTGATCAACAAATGTCAGTTCTCTTACAACCTACCCAACCACTTCATCTATACCTCACTTTTTACCTCATAGAAGAGTCTTTGGGTACATATTTTGTCTCTCCTATTAGACAATAGGGTAGAGATTCCATCTTATTCATGTTTTTACCATCACCCATACACTTAGTCTAGTGCACAGCAGGAAGTAAGTATACAATAAATATTGAGTATATACCTCATGTGAAGTGTGTATTAAGTATATTTCCAGAAATGTTTAAAAAGATATTGATAATACCTGCAATTCTTTGATTTCATTGGTAGTACAAACAACCCAACTCTCAGGTAGGAAAGTTCTGTGTATGTCTTAAAAGCATTGTTGGCCAGGATCGGTGGCTCAGCCTGTAATCTCAGTGCTTTGGGAGGCCGAGGTGAGTGGGTTGCCTAAGCCCGTGGGTTTGAGACCCACCTGGGCAACTTGGCGAGACCTCATCTCTATAATAAATCAAAAATTAGCTGGGCATGGAGGTGCGTGCCTATAGTTCTGGTTACTTGGAAGGCTGAAGTGGAAGAATAGCCTGAGCCTAACAGCTCAAGGCTGCAGTGGCCAGGAGCATACCACTGCCCTCCAACCTGGGTGACAGAGTGAGACACTAACTCAAAACAAAAAACAAAAGAAACAACAACATTGTTTGTTTTAAAACTTTGAATCAAAAATATCATTGGCCTCACAAAGTTGACACTTTGGCTAAACTTACTTATTGGCAAGAGCTTCAGTGAACACAGCAATAGACAAAGTTATCAGAATCTTGAAAGACAAAAGGAAGTTCAAGAACCTTTTGTCCTTAATTAAAAAGCTATTATAAATTGTACAATGTGTGCCTTGACAATGTACTGAGGTATTCATTCTCTCTTCACTCAGGGATACCATTGACTGCTTCTTCAGTTCAATTTTCTGTAGTATACTTGGCTTTCTTTAGGAATAATAGAAATTCTCCTAAAATCTGACCCATCTTGGTCTATTGGGTTTAATATGTTTATGGTCTAAAGGGCACAGAATTCTTAAAGACAACTTGTCAAGGTTGTGTATTTCTTTGTGACATAGAGTTTTAAGACAGAATATTTCTTGGAATTTTTTCATTGGTGTTTTCTTTTAGCTTATGGAAATCTTAGTGTTATAGGGTAGGATTTTAGACTTTTTGATTAAACAACAAATTCAGCCAGACTTATGCTGTATTTTGAGAAATTCCTACTTCAGCCTATCATCAAACATTTTTAAATACTATTTTCATCTTGAGTCAAAAACTGCCTTTTGGGCAATGTTAGAGCCTTGCCAGGAATACAGATTATGTTCAAGACAGATATTGTGTGTTCCATTTGAGTCACATCATGTAGTACTTAGGTATTAATTGAACACTAGATTCTGACATTCCTAGCTTTATGCAGGAACCCATTTAGCTGATAAAAGAAGCATATCAACTCTTTTTCTTTCCTGAGGCTCAGCTTGCAGAAATTCTTCCACTGAGAGGATCTTGGCAAATCTGTTTAATAATAGTGAAACAGGGAAATCAATTCTACCAATCAAGGTGAGATTTCCCTAAGAGTATCTATCAGTAGAATTCCCTAGGCAGTGGTCTCCAGTATTTTTGGCTTGAGGGACTGGTTTCATGGAAGACAATTTTTCCATGGATTGGGGAGTGGGGGTGGATGGTTTGGGGATGATTCAAGCACTTTACATTTACCATGCACATTATTATTATTATCATTATTATTACACTGTAATATATAATGAAATAATTATACAATTCACCATAATGCAGAATCAGTGGGAGCCCTGAGCTTGTTTTCTTGCAACTAGATGGTTCCATCTGGGGGTGATGGGTGACAGTGATATCTACAGTATGTTGCTTATGTCCAGTCTACTCCATAATCCCATTTTGGTTGATGTAATTGTAGAAGACCCTGCTTTACAAAGATAGGATGTTGGAAATATAAGTAGGCTTTTCAGTGCTGATCTGACAGGAGACTAGCAATGGAGAGCAGCAGTAAACACAGATGAAGTTTCACTCTTTGCTGACTCACCTCTTGTTGTGCCGCCTGGTTCTTAACAGGCCACAGACCAGGGGTTAGGGACCCTTCCTCGAGGGCATCTTTAGGAATGTTCCTTTAGTTCTCTGATTCAAGGTAACTGATTGCATGTTAAAAGTGTTAACTCTGAAGAATAGCTCCCAACAGGGTTCTTCCACCTAAAACATAGATTAACTGTATATCTATTTCAATGTATTTACTGAAAGGTCATTGGAAGCTCATTCAAGAAAGAAATCTACATGATATTGCCCACTCTTATAATTTTAGTTGTCCCCATAGCTCTCCTTATAATTCCTAGAACACTCTAGACAATGTCCAGAAATATAACTCTCTACAAATTCCCAGAGACACTGATGTAACATGGCTCTGAAATAACTTTTACTCAACTTATTGATGTTTTCCTCTACAAATGTCAGTGTAGATCTTACATATAAGAAAGTTGGGAATAATTCAAGTCTTCATCACACCTCCTGTTAGAGAACAGAAGTGTGTCCTCTAACTCCACACAAACTATGTATGAAAATTTGATTCAAGTAGTGACTTTGATTTGACAATGTATCTGCCTCTGAACTGGGAATGTCTGAGGTCTAAGGGAAGTTGAGGTCTTTTTACCCCTGCTTTCTTCTACCCAAAACATTTTTTGTTTTAGTTTTAGAAAACACCGCTTACAGTTATCAATCATGCTAGTAAGAGACCCATCTTTTAGGTTCTCAGTGTATAGAATTAACAGCTTAGATTGTAAACTTGTAGTGTCTCCTTGCCTATCTACCTTATTAACTGAGCTAAAATCTCCCACAATAATAAATGAGCACATTCTGATTGCCAGAATTTTTTGTTAGTAGTAATGGTTTTACTTTTTTATTGAATTTTCATCATAGGTACAAATGCCAATACCTCCATCTTTTCCTGATACTGGGCCAAATTCGCTTCAGAATGTTGTATATTATATGATTTTTTAATTTTAAAATGCCATTGCATTTTAATAAATAACCACAGTTTTAATGATTCATGTAACTATGTGCTTGAGTGAGTCACTAACTTCTGTGAGTTCCAATTGCCTCACCTGTATAAGGAGGATAGGAAATATTTTATGTGTTTACAGGAACAGATTATTTTAGAAAACATTTTTTACTACTTTATCTATTTGAATAAGATGACATAACAAAGATAATTTTACTTTACCTATATCTTCAATACCACTAATATCAACAGTAAAAGTAAAAAATGTGGAAAATAACTTTGAGCTAAAACAAAATAAGTAAATGGTTGCAATCAAAAATCACAAACCAGGAAACATAACTGCTAGAGAAGAGACCATGAAGTCAGGATCAGAGTAAGAGAGATGTCTGGAAGTCTAAACCTGCCTCCTTAGTCCTTGAGTGGATTTCTACAAAAGTAATTTATCATTTTCCTGAACTCTGCCAGTTTCCATGTTTTATCTTACTTTCTCTTTCTAGAATACTCATATCTCTCCATTACTCTCTCTTAAAAGGAGTTAACGTTGTCAATGGTTTACCTAAAGAAGTAGAGAACTATTTTTCTGAATTCTTTGAATTGAATTTTATTGACTTATACATATTAATGGGGTACATATCATGGGGTACAAATAATAACTGTACATATTCTTGGGTACATAGTGTTGTTTCTATATGCATATAATACATAGTGATAAGATCAGGGTAATTAGCATATCCATCATCTCAAACATAATTTATTTGTGTTGGGAATATTCAATATCCTCCTTCTAGCTATTTGGAACTATATATTATCATTAACTATAGTCATGCTACAGTGCTACACTAGAAATTATTCCTACTATCTAGCTGATAATTTGTATCCTTTAAGAAATCTTTCCCTATAACCTCCTCCCCCTTCCTTCCCAGCCTCTAGTATCCTCTACTTCTATCAGAACAACATTTTTCAGCTTTAACTTATGAGTGACTTTCTGTTCCTGGCTTATTTCACGTAACATAATGTCTCTAGTTCCATCTGTGTTGCCAAGAATGAAAGGATTCTATTCTTTCTTATGGCTGAATAATATTTCATTGTGTATATATGTACATATATATATATATATCACACTTTCATTATCCATTCATCTGTTCTTGGACATCTAGGTTGATTTCATATCTTGGCTGTTATAAATAGTGTAATTAACATGAGTTGCAGATGTTTATTCAATATAATGATTTCTATTATTTCTGGATAAATTCCCAGTGGTGGGATTGCCAGATCATACAGTAGTTTTGCTTGTAGGTTTTTGAGGGAACTCCATACTGTTCCTCAGAGTAGCTGTATGAGTTTACATTCTCATTAACAGTGTATAAGAGTTCCCTTTTCTCCACAGCCTCACCAGCATGCTATTTTTTGTCATTTTGATAATAGCCATTCTAAATATGGTGAGATGATACATTATTGTGATTTTGATTTTCTTTTCACTGTTGATTAGTGATGTTGAGCATTTTTCACATATTTCTCAGCCATTTGTTTGCCTTCATTTTCCTGGGCAGTTTATCTGTAACCACTTATTTCTATTCCAATGTTGTATATATTCTTTTGCTCCTTTTATTTTATAGTATCTATGTGCATGTTCAACAGAGTTCTTGCATTTTTGTGTGTGTGATTCATCATGTATGAATGATTTTTTTTTTTTTTTTTTGCCAAACAATAGCATGAGAAAGAGGGGTAGGATCCAGTCCTCAACTTATCTTGGGTATGTAATTTAGGAACCCATTTAAAAGACCTGCTATTTTACTTATTCTTGTGTATGTCATCCTTCAATTTTCTATGTTATAGAGATTAGTGAAGTACATGGTCAGTCCTCTGAAGTCACAGACTTTCCACAGGCTTTCAATGCTGTGATATGGCAACTGCTTCTTTCCTCCCTCTTCTTCACTCCACTCCTCCTTTGGCAGTCTCTTTTGCCTAAGAGGTTAGATGGTAAATACTAAAATAAAAATGTCACTGTGGTGATTTTGCCTTCAATTTTATTCCCCATGTAGTTTACTTTTTAAAGATACTTTTATTGTGAATATTTTGAAGATGTAAAAGGTAAAGATAATAGTATAAACACAATACTATTACTTCCAACAAAACTAACAATAATGCCTTAATGTATTCTTACATCCAGTCTATGTTCCATTGTCCTAGACTGTCTTAAAAATGTTTTCTTCCAGGTGGACACGATGGCTCAAGCTGTAATTCCAGCACTTTGGGAGGCCGAGGTGAGGGGTTTGTCTGAGTTTACAAGTTAGAGAACAGCCTGGGCCACTTGGCGAGACCTCATCTCTACTATAAATCAAAAAAGTAGCCAGGCATGCTAACGCACGCCTGTAGTTCTGGCTACTTGGAAGGCTGAAGTGGAAGGATCACTGGAGCCCAGCAGGTCAATGCTGGGGTGGCCGTAAGCGTGCCATTGTATTCCTGCCTGGGCAACAGACCAAGACTCCAACTCAAGAAAAAAAAAGTGTTTTCTTCCTGTCAGTGTTCTGTTTGAAAAAGGATCTAAACTACATAATGTATGGGGTTTACATATCTCTTAAATCTCTTTAAATCTGTGACAAATCAATCATTTTCTTTATACCATTTGTTGGTTGAAGAAATTGAGTTTTTTTTCCTATAGAATTTCTCACACTTTGGATTTGACTAATTACATTCTGAAATGCCTATAATATGTGTCTTTACCTTTCTTGTTTCCTGTATAGTGGTGTTTAGATCAATAGATTTGACTAATTTGGGGGGTTCAATATTTTTCTCTGTGGTTCTGTATGTTTACAAGATAATATTATATTTTTCTATATCCTATTCATATCCCAGACCTCATAACTATAATAAAATAAGGTATAGGAAAGGGCTGAAAAGATAAAATTGAAGAAACTTCACAGAAAATACAAAAAAGAATGAAGAGCTAGAAAATAAAGGAGAAGAGGAGAAAAATTTGAGAATTAGTCTAGGATGTCCAATGCCCAACTAACAGGATTTTGAGAAAGAGAAAAGATGGAAAAATGAGGAGAAAATTACCAAAGAATCATTCAACACATTGAATGAAAAAATTCACACACATTGGCTTAGAATTGTGAAATTGAGACACAAGGACTGTTAATATCCTTCAACCAAAGACTACCAGGAACAAAACTATAGTTAAAAAAGTTTAGTTTATTAATCACTGCAGCAAATAAGTACAGACATCATAAATAGCTGTGAAAATACCATCTTTATACAATGAGCAGTCTAATTTTTCCCATTTCCTATTTTTAGAATTAAAATTGTTTGACAGTTAATGACAGTCTTTTAAATTTTCTATAAGATTTTTTCATTGGCACATCATTGATATAAGAATTTGTAGTGAATTATTTATTAATATTCCTTTATACATATGGTATATACAATTAGACATACACAGAAGTATAAGTATACAGAAAAGCAATACTTTAACAATTTTAGCTATAGCTATAAAGTATAATTACTTTATTGGAATACTAAATAAGACAATATGTTATAGTAAATTTACTAGTCTGTTTGCCTTATCTAGATCATCAGAGAGTATAAACATAATAAACAACTGAATGATTTTTTGGTCAGTTAATCTTTGAAGTTTCTGAAGGGAGAGGGAAAAAGAGGAAGTGAAACAGAAAAAAAAATTAGAAGGATACAACTACGGGAAAATAACCAATTATTTTTTTCTGTAAAGAGAGGAAAGTGCAGATACAAAAAAAGAGGTTTTGACATATATACACACAGATATTATACAGCTAATTTGACATCATATGGACCCTTGACAATTTTCTCAAGCTGAACAAGCAAAATCTCAGTACTTGTTAAACTTCAAAATGAAGAAACAAAGGAAGTACTTTTTTACCACATTATGCAAAATTTTCTTTCTTCTAGACAAGACAATTTTATCATGAGTCATTTCTTTGTTTTTGGTGCCTGAAGTGCACAAAATGTTCAGCTAAATGTTGCAGTTAAAATGCCAGCAATTTTTGTTGCTGTTTATGTATCACATTTGTGACTTCTGGCTTAAACCATCACGAAAATGGTGGAAAGGTCTTTGGAAATAACATCAGGAGATAATCCTGAATGCTGTCTAAAGATGCTGAGGAGGACAACAGTCAAAAGTTTCTCATATGTGGCAATATCTTTATCCAAATAATTCTTTTGTCTTTCTATACCAGTTAAAGAAAGCAGATCATCAGTCAGTTTTGTGTTTCCTTTTTTTCAAAGTAACTCTCAGATTAACAACTTTACCCATGTTAAATGTTACTCAAAGTGGTCAATGTAATTTTAAATTATCCCCATGAAAGAGTGCCACTTAAAAAAGTATGAACAAGACAGCGTTATAATAAGAAAATGCAAAAACCAAACCAAACAAAAAACAGGCTTTTGGCCAGGAGAAGGCACAGTTTTAGAATGAAAAAAGTGTATGAGATCTGGAACATGTTTTTTTTTTTTTTTTTATGTGAATGATGCTTGTGTGATTTTGTGTCTCCAAAGCTTAGCCAAAGACCAGTCAACACCATTAAGGGGCCAGATAAAACTTTCTAATTCTGGGCATATGAAACTAAAATAAAAACTGTTCTCCATGACTCAGAAATGAAACAGAGAAAGACTTTGAAATGGTGACCTGGAAAAAGTTTACCCCAATGATATCTGTTTGAAAAGTAAATCGGCTAACTTCTTAGACCTCAGGCTGACTTAAGAATGGTAAATAAGTAAATATAACCAATAAAAAATTTAAGGCCTTTGTGGAATAAGACTTGGTGAAGTAGGTGGGAGGAAGAGAGAACATGGACTGTTGTTTTAATTCAAAGTTTGCAGTTTTGCTTTGCTGTTCACTTTCCAAACATAATTTGATATAAATTTTAAAAACAATGTTAAAAAATAGAAGAAAAATTTTTCTAAAGTTAAGAAAGTCTTGAATCTGTAGATCAAAGAGGCACAAAATATCCCTAGAAAAACATGATTAACACCTATCAACACCAAAACATATCTTGAATGAGGTTATTGATATTTTCCAAGGGACATAACAGGACTGGCCTAAGATTTTTCTGAAGTACTAATATTAGAAGTCTTTGGAGCAAAATCTGCAAAGCTCTTCAGGAAAGAAAATGTAACCCCCCAAACAGCATCAAGCCAAATCATCTTTCAGTTTATAAAACAATAGTAAGTCATTTGCAGCGTGCAACAATTCAAGGAATACAGCATTTGTCAAATGCATAATTTGCAATTTTTTCCCCATTCTGTGGGTTATCTCTTTATTCGCTTGATGGTTTCTTTTGTTGTTCAAAAGCTTTTCAGTTGATGAGGTCCCAGTTATCTATCTTAACTTTTGTGACATTTACTTCTGGGTACTTGGTCAAGAATCTGTTGCCTACTTGGTCAACAATCTGTTGCCTATTCTGATATGCATAAAAGTGTTTCCTATGTTTTTTTTTCTAGGACTCTAATAGTTTGAGGTTTTACACTTAGGTCTTTCATCCTTTTTTGAGTTGATTCTTGTATATGGTGATAAGTATGGGCCCAGTTTAATTTTGCTGCATGTTAGTCAGTTTTCCTAGTACCATTTGCTAAATATGATCTACTTTACTCAATGATTTTTATTGGTAGCTTTGTCAAGGATTAGTTGGTTGAGAGACCGTGTTTTTAATTCTATAATCTCTGTCCTGTTCCATTGGTCTATATGCTCCAGAATCTACAGAGATGTCAAACAAAGTAAAGGAAAGAAAACAAACCCCATTAAAAAGTGGTCAAGGGAGGAGGTTCCAGTAAGATGGCGATGGCATAGAAGGAATTGTGAGATTCTCCAAAAGTGAGTTCCCAAAAAGACTCTTACTTTCCTTCCCCCACCCCCCTGCCCACCACCAGCTGCATGGGTCCGAGGCCCTGGGACACTTGGTCCCACACAGGGCTGGATATTGTGGCCCCCAACTGCTGCTGCTCCACTATACGTGGCCCACACCCATCACGAGGGAATCTCCCTCCCTGGCTACATCATCTCACCCAGTGCCAAGCTGCCGGTCACCCAGGGAGGCTCTAGGTGCATGCCCCTCAGAGATACCAGCTCCATTTCTGACTGAAGTACCCTTTGAGGGGCCCAAAGTCACTCACATCACTCACCACCTGCTCTTTGGAGCTCTGGAGCTCTGGGTCCACCCTGGCTGAGGCACCCAGTGTAGGACCCCATGCTTGTGCAACAGAACAGCATATCTTAAGGAGGTGCCAGGAACTCCAAGCTTCCTCCTCCACCCCAACCTGCTGGTGGCACACTGGATCCAGTACCCAGCTGTGCAGCTGATCCCCAGTGCCTCGCATGCCACCACAGCCCATCACAGTGGATCACCCAGGGACCCAGACAAGTGGAGAGAAAGGATTCATGAAAGAGAAGCTGCCCACCTCGGCCATTTTAAGGCAGTGATTTGCATTGCCCTGCCCACCTACGAGCAGCCTCCATCTCGGTTCCTAAGGTAACATCGCTGAACAGGAGACAAATCCCCTACCCTATGCTGAATCAGACACAGGCAACTCAACATCACAGACCTCTCAGGCAGCAGGCTAAAAAAACAAACCCAAGCTGTGAGTAAATCTAACTGCCTGCAATAAAAGCAAAGGGGAGAGGCTGGAGATCAGAGCTGAAGAGACTTTAGACACTCAGAAAAGATTCCAGAGCTAGTCTGATTTCTTATTTTGACTTTTGATTTTATCATTTTGACTGTTTGTTTTGCTCACTTTTGTTTGCTTTTTGACTTACACTAACTGTTTGTGTTGAGGAAAATGCTTTAAAAGGCATGATTTTATTGAACTGTCTTTGTGTGGTTACCAGTATGCATTAGGGAATTTTGCTTGTGTGTCTTTTTCACTTTTCTCTGGCCTTGTGTCTCTTTTTCACCCACTAGTTGTTAAGTATGTCTGTTTTCCTTCTCACTCTTCTCTCTTTCTAACTTCTTATTGACCCTCCCTTCTTCCATTATTTTCCTCTTTCATACCTCCTTTTGTTCTAGGGAACAAACCTACATCCCGCTGCACAGACAGATTGTAAGACAGTGGGAAATAGGTTCCAGTGTGCCCATACACCTGTTGGTGGATGCTGGAATCAGCAGGTAGATTCTGAATCACAGCTTCCCCCTCAATAAAACCTCAAACCAGCAAAAAGTACAGCCCACAGCCCACACTATAGCCACAAAAGTGAACAAAGCCAGAGGACCCTCATAAGGAAAAACAGGAGATTGCACAAGCAAAGCAAAAGCAACCCCACCTTCCCTAAAAAACAGAATTAAAGAAGGGGAGGGAAAGGGGGGAGAGAGAGAAAAATCTACACAAATGAAGAAAAACCAAAAGAAGAATATGGGTCTCTTCCAGACCCCTGGGAGAGCAGACACTGACAAAACTGACTTCGGAATGCAAACAATGAAGAGCCCCCAGAATTACTGGTCTCAAACTACAAACCTACATATCAAGACATTAAAGGAGAGATAAAAAAGAATTGAGGAGAGACAAGAAGAAACAAGGAAGGAGTTGATAACTGAGATAACAGTAATAAAGAATACTGTGAATGAAATAAATAACAAACTGATAAGCATGGAAAGCAGAATTAGCCAAGCAGAAGAAAGAATCTCAGAGCTTGAGGACCAAAATATAGAACTAACCCAAACTATTAAAAACACAGAAAACAAGCTTAAAAAGACATAACAAAACCTTCAAGATATGAGCGATTACTTCAAGAGAAAGAACCTGAGTAACTGACCTTCCTGAAACAGAAACCACCTTGGAACAAACATTCAATGAGATTATTGAAGAAAACTTTCCTCATCTTATCAGTGACGCAAAAATTCACACACAAGAGATTCAGAGAACTCCTCCAAGACAAGAAATGAGAAGATCAACTCCCAGACACATAACAATTCACTGAAAGAAAGTAAGTATATGCGGGGGGCTAACCCCTGCAGGTTTTGGGGGGTCCCTGGAAAGATGTGGCAGCACCAGTGAAACTGGAAGAGATAGATAATAAACGAAAGAAAGAAAGAGACTGGACTCTGTCCAGTGCAGAAGTCGTTTAATGGGACAAATTGCAAGTCTTTTATCCCAAATTTTCACAGGTAAAATCACAAGACCTTCACATGAACACAAAGCCAGGTGGATGGGGGATATCTTCTACTCACCAGGTGTTTCCACAAGCATGAGGAAGGACAATCCCAATTAAAACACAAGACTTTTACGTGAACACAAAGCCAGGTGGATGAGGGGCCTCCCCCACCCACCAGGTGTTTACTCAAGCATGAGCAAGGACAATCCCAAAATTATCTCACTGTTCCTTATGCTTGGTCAATATTCCTCAAAAGCAATACAACAATTCTAACATCATAATATTCTAATAATCAATAACTTTTAAAACTTATGCATATACAACACCTAATGACTAACTTAAATCCTAATACCTTTCTATTCTGTGCTAATTCTACCTACACTATAGAAACTCTTTTTATAGCTCTTTTTATAGAAACTCTAATTATAGCTCAAACCAGTTCCTAAAGAATGTGGTCCAGTCCAAAGATCACACTGGGCCGTTTCTAGGAACAATTGATTACTATCTCTTAACAAAATGTCTATTCTAAAATCTTATATATCTATCTTAATTTCTATAAAACTTTCTAATTCCTAATCCTAATATATAAAGCTGATCATCAGCAATAAAGCTTCTAAAAATAAAACCCAAATATAAACTGTAAATTGTACTACGGCCAAAACTGCAATAGTAGAAAATGGGAACAATGAAATTTCTAAAGTTAGCTGTATTCTTATTAAACCTCAAAATATCATGATTGATCATGCTTGAACTAACATAATTTCCTGATATTAGCATGACCTATTCTACAATACTTTCTATGAGTAGAATAAATTCAGTTTCTATAATAAGTAGAAAAACCTACATTAATTTTAGCTAAAACTGCTCTAAAAGAATGCAGCCCAGTTCAAAGTACACTCTGGGCCCTTAGGAATGTGACCCAGTCCAAAGTTCTTGCTGGACCATTTTTGGTAACTCTAGATAATCATCTATACCATCTAAAGCTGAAAACAGCTCTCCATATGTATATACTAATTCTACAAATACACTTTTAAAGCTTATAAAGAAGCTTGTACCTTATAGAAGGCTCCCAAATGTTACCTGAGTTTGAATTATATCTAATACCTAAGCCAAAATTGCAGTTAACGGGAAACATGAACAATGAGTTTCTAGAGTTAGCCATGCCTGTCACAGTCACAAAGCCTTCAGCTTACGTCAGCAGAGTTCCTTCTGTTGAGATGTGCCAAATAGCAAAAAAGGGAAGAGGAAATGGGCCAACAGCTCCTGAACACATCCTAGTGGTCTCAGGGTCCACAGCCCACCTTGATCCCTAATGTTCATGTGGGCCTCCATGGCGGACTCCCAACAGGTATAAAAGAAAAAATCCTAAAGGTAGCAAGAGAAAAAGGCCAGATCTCCAACTATGGAAGACTAATTAGAATAGCAGCAGATTTATCTACAGAAACCCTGCAGACTAGGAGAGCTTGAAGCCCTATCTTCAAAGTCCTAAAAAGTTAAACAATTTCAACCAAGAATAACCTACCCAGCCAAGCTAACCTTCATCAGTGAGGGAGAATTAAAATCATTCCCAGATATCGAATCCCTAAGAACTTATGCTGCCACCACACCACCTCTACATGAAACACTTTAAAAAGTATCAAACACAGAAGAAAAGGAAAAAAGAAAAATGTTCTTCACAGGAGTACAGAAAAAAGACTAAAATACACATGAACCAAACCCAAAACCAAAAGAAAGACAACAAACCAAGAGGAACAACAACAACTCTATAAGAACTCTATGATAGGGATGAACTCTCACATTTCAATAATTAGTCTGAATGTGAATGGACTAAATGCACCACTGAAAAGACATAGAATGGCAAAAAGGATAAAATATCACCAGGCAATAATATATTGCCTTCAAGAAACCCGTCTCACTAGAAGGACATACACAGACTCAAAGTAAGAGAATGGGAAACAAATTTTCAGGTGAATAGAACACAAAAGAAAGGAGGAGTCACAATCCTAATTTCAGACAAAAATACCATTTAAGCTATCAAAAATTTAAAAAGATACAGAAGGCCACTACATAATGATAAAAGGTTCACTCCATCAACAAGAAATATTTATCCTAAACATAAACGCACTCAACATAGGAACACCAACTTTCATAAAGTAGCTTCTAGGAAAACTAAAGAAAGATATTGACTCTAACACCATCATAACTGGGGACTTTAATACACACTCACAACCCTAGACAGATTATCAGGGCAAAAAAATCAGCAATGAGATCCAGAACCTCAATGTGACTCTTGATCAAATGGACTTAATTGATACCTACAGAACATTCCACCCAACGACCACAGAATATACATTCTACTCAGCACCACAAGGAACGTACTCTGAGATCAACCATATACTTGGTCATAAATCAAGCATAAACAAATTTCAAAAGATCAAAATTTTGTCATGCACCTTCTCAGATCACAGTGGAATAAAAATAAACATCAACACCAACAGGCTTCACCCCAAATCCACAAAGACATGGACACTAAACAGCATGATGCTAAACAACTTCTGGGTCAAATGAAATCAAAACCGAGATTAAAAGATACCTGGAAACAAATGAAAATGAAGAGACATCTTACCAAAATCTCTGGGACACCATGAAATCTGTAGTAAGAGGGGAATTCATACCCCTACAAAAGCACATGAAGAAAATGGAAGGATCACAAAGCAACAGACTAACAAGTCACCTTACGAAGCTGGAAAAGTAAGACCACCAAAACCCTAACTGCAGCAGAAGAATCCAGATCAACAAAATAAAAGCCCAAATCTGGGACATAGAAGACAAAAAGATAATACAAAAAAATCAATGAAATAAAACTCGTGTTCTTTGAAAGGATAAACAGGATCGATGATTCCTTAACTAGAATGACCAAGAAAAAAAGAGAAAACGCCCAAATAGATACAATCAGAAACACAAAAGATGAAGTCACATTTGACCCTGAATTAATACAAAAGATCATTAGAGACTACTATGTGCACTTGTATGGAAACAAACTTGAAAACCTTAAGGAAATAGAAGACTTTCTGATATCACACAATCTCCCTAGGTTGAAACAAGAAGAAATCGAGACCCTAAATAGACCAATAACAATCCAGGAAATTGACTATGTAATAAGAAAACTACCTATAAAAAATAGCCCTAAAGCTGGGCTTGGTGGCTCAGCCTGTAATCCCGTGCCTTTGGGAGGCTGAGGTGAGTGGATTGCCTGAGCCCGCGGGTACGAGACCCGCCTGGGCAGCAAGACCTCATCTCTACAATAAATCAAAAAAATCAGCCGGGCGTGGTAGCGCGTGCCTGTAATTCCGGCTACTCGGAAGGCTGAGGTAGAAGGATTGCCGGAGCCTGGCAGGTCAAGGCTGCGGTGGCCGGGAGCGGCCACTGCACTCCAGTCTGGGTGACAGAGTGAGACTCCAACTCAAAAAAAAAAAAAAAAATAGCCCTGGACCAGATGGCTTTCCAGCAGAATTCTATAAGACATTTAAGGAGGAGCTGATACCATCCTACTGAAAGTATTCCAGGCAATTGAGAAAGATGGAACCCTCCCCAAATCATTCTATGAAGCTAACATCACATTGATACCCAAGCCAATTAAATACCCAACAAAGAAAGAGAACTATAGGCTAATATCTTTGAAGGACATAGATGATAAAATTCTCAACAAGATCCTAGCAAACTGAATTCAACAGCACATCTCAAAAATCATACATCATGACCAAGTAGGCTTTATCCCTGGGACGCAAGACTGGCTCAACATTCGCAAGACAAGAAATGTAATTAAATACATCAACAGACATCAGAACAAAAACCACATGATTATATCATTAGATGCAGAAAAAGCTTTTGATAAAATCCAGCACCTCTTCATGATAAAAACCCTCCAACACCTAGGCATACATGGAACATAACTTAAGATAATAAAAGTCATCTATGAGAAACCCACAGCTAGCATATTCCTAAACAGACAAAAATTGGAACCACTTCCCCTGAAAACTGGAACAAGACCAGGATGCCCACTTTCTCCCCTCCTGTTCAATATAGTATTGGAAGTCCTAGCTAGAGCAATCAGAAAAGAGAAGGCGATCAGGGGTATCCAAATAAGAAAAGAAGAAATCAAGTTATCCCTCTTTGCTGACAACATGATTGTGTACCTTGAAAACCCAAGAGAATGTGTCAAAAGCTTCCTTGCACTAATAAAGGACTCTGGCAAAGTCTCAGGGTATAAAATAAATGTGCAAAAGACAATCACATTTCTTTACACCAATAATAAACAAACAGAAACCCAAATAAAAAGCACAATCCCATTCCCAATTGCCTCAGAAAAAATGAAATACCTTGGCATCTTCCTAACCAGAGATGTGAAAGACCTTTAGAATGAAAACTACAAAACACTGATCTAAGAAATCAAAGAAGATACAAACAAGTGGAAAAATATCCCATCCTCATGGATAGGAAGAACTAACATTATAAAGATGTCCATTCTACCTAAGGCAATCTACAGATTTAATGCACTACCCATCAAATTATCAGCAACATTCTTCTCAGAGCTAGAAAAAACAACACAGGATTTCATATGGAAACACAAATGACCAAGAATAGCCAGAACAATTCTCAGAAAAAAAAAAAAAAAAACAACAAAGCAGGAGGCATAACACTACTAGACTTCAAACTTTACTATAAAAGTACAATAATCAGCCAGGCTTTGTGGCTCAGCCTGTAATCCCACACCTTTGGGAGGCTGAGGTGAGTGGATTGCCTGAGCCCGCAGGTTCGAGACTCACCTGGGAAACTTTGCAAGACCTCATCTCTACAATAAATCAAAAATTAGCCGGGCATGGTAGTGCGCGCCTGTAGTTCCAGCTTCTTGGAAGGCTGAGGCGGAAGGATCGCCAGAGCCCAGCAGGTGGAGGCTGCAGTGGCCGGGAGCAGCCACTGCACTCCAGTCTGGGTGACAGAGTGAGAGTCCAACTCAAAAAAAAAAAGGTACAATAATCAAAACTGATTGGTATTGGTATAGGAACAGGCATATAGACTTATGGAATAGAGATTCCAGAAGCAAATCCTCAATTTCTCAACCAACTCATCTTCGACTAAACCTCCACCACCCACCACTGGGGAGAGGAGAACCTATTAAGTAAATGGTGCGGGAAAACTGGCTGACCACATGCAGAAGATTCAAACAAGACCCCTATCTATCCCCATACACAAAAATTAACTCTAAATGGATCAGAGACCTAAATGTAAAACCTCAAACCATAAGAACCTTAGAAAATGCAGGACACCGCCTTATGGAAATTGGAACTGGCATCCAATTCCTGAACAAAACCCCAAACCCACAGGCCATAAGAGGTAAGATAGACAAGTGAGACCTCATCAAACTGACAAGCTTCTGCAAAGCTAAAGAAACCATCAAGAGAACAGGGAGACTGCCCACAGACTGGGAAAAATTATTTGCTAACTCAAGATCTGACAAAGGCTTAACATCTTGGATCAACAAAAAACTCAAATGTGCTGAAAGAAAAAAAGAAACCATTCCATTATAAAGTGGGCAAAAGATATGAACAGATACTTCTCAAAGGAAGACTCCGAGCAGCTAACAGACACATGAAGAAATGTTCAACCTCACTAATCATCAAGGAGATGCAAATCAAAACCACACTAAGATACTACCTAACTCCAGTGAGAATGGCAATTATCAATAACTCAAAAAATAACAGATGCTGGAAAGGGTGTGGTGAAAAGGGAACACTTCTACACTGTTGGTGAGAGTGCAAACTAGTGCAACCTCTGTGGAAAACAGTGTGGTGATTCCTAAAAGCTTTAAATATCGACCTCCCATATGACCCAGTTATTGCCCTGCTGGGAACATACCCTGAAAAACTCAAATCTCTGTATAAAAAAGATACCTGCACACGTATGTTTATTGCAGCATTGTTCACAATGGCAAGTACCTGGAACCAACTATGCTGTCCATCAAAAGAGGACTGGATTTTTAAAATGTGGAACATATACACGATGGAATACTATGCAGCCATAAAAAAGAACAAAATCATGAATTTCACAGCAACCTGGATGGAACTAGAGTCTATAATACTGAGTGACCTCTCACAGAAACAAAGATCTGAGTATCACATGTTCTCACTCATATAGTGGACCTTGAACATCTATCGTAATACTATAAAAGAAGGATTGATAGTGTTGGGAAACTATGGGTGAAGGGGGAAGGGAGGTGGGATTAATGGTAGTCAGTATCTGTCTGGGGACGGGGGAGACACCTCTTATCAACAAGGGTGCCTGAACGAAGCATATTTGTATACCTAACCCTTAACTCTATCCCACAATATTAAAATAAAAAATATTGATTTAAAATTTTCAAAAAAGTGGTTAAAGGACATGAACAGACACTTATCTAAAAATGACATACAAGCAGCCAACAGACACCTGAAATAATGTTCAGCCTCTCTAATCACCAGAGAAATGCTAATCAAATCTACAATGAGATACCATGTAACTCTGGTATGGATGACTATTATTAATAAGTCAAAAAACAACAGTTCTGTTAGGGGTGTGGTGAAAAGGGAATGCTTCTACATGTTGGTGGGAATGCAAGCTACTTCAACTTCTAAGGAAAACAGTGTGGTGATTCCTAAAAGAACTAAATATTTGCCTTCCATATGATTTAGCAATCCCTGTCCTGGGAATATACCCAGAGAAACATAAATTGTTCTACCAAAAACACACCTACACATGCATGTTTATTGTCGCACTATTAATAAAAGCAAAAACATGGAACCAACCCTGCTGCCCTTTGAAAATGGATGGGACAATGAAAATGTGGTACATTTATGCGATGGAGTACTACACAGCTTTAAAGAAAAACAAAATCATGCACTTCACAGCAACTTGGATGGAGTTGGAGATCATGATACTAAGTGAACTATCACAGAAACAAAAACTGAATACCATATGTTCTTTCTCATAAGTGGGCCCTGAACACTAGTCACATTGTACAAGGATAGGATCAACAGTCTCTGAGCACTGCTATGGGAGAGAGGGAGGGATGAAGGTGAGGGGCACATGACAACACAAAGGGTATCTGGTCCACTACCGGGGGAGTGAGGGCCAGATCTAAGCCAAAACTTTACCTGCATACAGTCAACTTGCGTAGTTAATCTTCATCTGGACCCCACAACTTTATAATAAAGAAATAAATAAAATCTTAAAAAAGGAATACAGCAACCATGAGCCTTTTCTAGATATATACTTACCTGATGATTGAATCAGAAAAGATGGATAAAAAATAAAATGTTGACGAAGAGAATGGAGAAGCTGCTAAAAAATAAAAAATAAAAATAGTAGCCAGCATCAAATCATTTTACTCATATAATTAATATTGAGAAATTATGGGAATTATGACCACAGAAGAGAATAGAAATGTTATATATCATTTATATGGCAAAATTAACAATATAAAATTAAGAGGTGAGAGGAGAGGAGGAGAAAAACCATAAGAGTGCTGATTCCCTCATCTTTTATAGTAAGGAGTAGATATATTTCAAATGTTGGTTTTAAATTTCAAATAGGTTTTTAAAAGTTGAAATATAACATGTAAAATATTACGCCAACATCAATGTTTTTCTATTAATTTTTATTTAAAATGTACAGGAATCAAAATATACATATTTGTCCTATGGTGGACAAATATTTATTTGTTGTTAAGAAATTCGTTTAGTTCAGCTTATTTTTATTCTGTTAAATGCAAGTTACATTTAATGTCTTGTTTTCATTTAAATATATAATTAAATTGCTAGATTATATTTTTGTGTAATCCTACCAGATGATCAAGTTGTCTGTTTCTCCCTCCCTCCATCCATCCAACACTAAATGACAGATTGTATTATTGGTCCCAATTATTCACTTGCCTATAAACACAATTATATTATCTATATTTTTGCCATGACCTCAGGGAAAGTAAAGTATTCTTCTCTGATCTTTGATTTTGGATTTAGTTATATGACTTAACTTTGACCAGTGAATGTTAGCAGACAAGATGCAAGTAGAGGTTTGAAATGTGTCTGCAACATTTGGCTTTCCATTTTGTACTTTTGCCATTACAATGAAATAAAATTATCACTGGTGCCACTGCTCTTTTAGCCAGGACATCAACATGAAACACAGGATGCAAAGCAAACTGATAAACCTGCAAACTGTAGAAGAACTTTCCCAGTCAACTCATAGAAGTGTGAGTGAGAAATAGTTGATTATCATTGAGTACCACTAATATTTTGTGGTTGTTTTGTATGCAGCAATAGTTACTGATATAATGTCCATCTATCCATTCATTCATTCATTCTTCTAGCAACATATACACCTAATGAGATGTCTGGTATGACATCTTTCAAATTTTAAGCAACAGTGGTTGCTTCTAAATGGTGTGACAAAATTTTTTAAAATTTATTTTCTATTTCTGTATGCATGGTTTGAATGTTTATAATGGGAAAGTCTCATTGCTACAAAAATATAATTATTATTCCTCTAAAATATGAATGATGTTAGGGAAAATAAGAATGATGTTAGGAAATATTTCATTTCTGAGTAAACATAAAAGTTTCTTCTTATTGTCTTAGTAAATTTTGTGTTGCTATGAAGGAATGCCTGAGGCTGGATAATCTGTAAAGAAAATAGGTTTATTTGACTCATGGTTCTGTAGGCTGTATAAGAAGCATGACTCCAACATTTGCATTTGGTGAGTGTTTCTGGCTGCTTCCACTATGATGAAAGAAGGGAAGCCAGCTTGTGCAGAGATTACATGGCTAGAGGGGAAGCCAGAGAATGGGAAGAGGTGGCAGGCTCTTTTTAACAACCAGTTCTTTTAGGAACTAATAGAGTTCCTCACTCACCACTCCCCAGGAGAGCAATAATCTATTCATGAGGAATCCACTCTTATGACACAAACACATTCCATTAGGCTTTACCTCCAACATTAGAGATCAAATTTCAACATGAAGTTTGAAGGGAACAAATATCCAAGCCATAGCATTTATTATCTCTGGTTAATTGGCATGTATATAAGTTTTGTGTACAGATATACATTTTTGTTAGGTTAAATTATTTGGTACACATTTCACTTTGCTTTCAAATTCTATATACATAAATGTAAAGTACCTCAAGAGCCAGAAAGCTAAAATGACTAGCTACTAAACTTGAGGGTATGTTAAAAATGCTGTGAATTTCAAATGCTTTATTTAAAGTACCTCTTTATTGTAATCCACTCCTTATTAAAACTAAAAGGTGACATATTCCATGTCAAATATACAGCACAATAACTATTCAATAAAAAAAGCTAAGTTGAATTTTAAAACAATAGGACAAATTTAATTTCCCCTCACTATCTGGAGAAACTTGGTGAATTAAGTGAAATATTCATAGGTAAAAAACACCAACCTGAGTTTTATTCCATTGAAAAATAAATTGTTGGGAGTTCTCTGAATCTCTTTTGGCTCCATGGGCTGCCTGACTCAAAAATAATTGTTTGCTCAAATAAACTCCATTAATTTTAAAAAATTCAAATGAATTGTTTACTTCCTCACAATCACACCCTAACAGTAACTGTCAAAAAAGCTTATCCTAAGTTAAAACAAATATTTTTGTGTTGGAGAAATGAAAGCTAAGAAGAATGAAATCTGTCTTTAAAGTATTTGGAGAGCTGTCATGTGGAAAAGAAAAAGTTGTTTTGTGTTTATCTTTAAAACAGAACCAAAACAACAGATGGAAATTCCAAAGTGATAGATTTTACTTCAAAATTAAAAAGAACTTAATAGATTAATCTGCCAAAAAATGATACATTAAATCTCTGGAGGTAAAGAATCCTCATAATTCAAAGTATTCAAGCAGAGCATGGACAGCCATCTCTCAAGATCATTATGATAGGAATTTCTGGTTTTTTTCTTTGGATTTGGTAAAAATAAATAAATAAATGGTTGAGATATGAGAACTGAAAGTACCTTCCAACTTTAAAATTTGAAGTTTTTTTGTTTTGCAGAAAGTTCTGTTAGAAAATATGACTACTAAGATACTTCTAAAATATATCTTTGCTCAAATAAAGATAAAATCTCGAGGGAAAATGTTTGTACAACATATGATATAAAATGGTGACTATTCTCAAGATATAAAGAAGTCATACAGATCAGAAAAAAGTACACCTTAGTAGGAAAAAATAAGATTAATTTGCAAAACAAAACTATAGGTGGCTAATAAGCATACTAAAATATGTTTGTCACACTAATACTAAAAGAAGTATAAAGTATAGCACCAAGAAGTTATTTTCACTTATAAAAATGAAAAGAATGATAATTCCAGTGTTGGAAAATGGGAAAGAATTAACACTCCAATCAATTGTTGTAAATGCAGTTAACAACTGAACTATATTTTTATATAATAGACAACAATAATTTAGCATTTGCCTTGTGCCAAATAGTTTTTAAGAGTTTGCTCATAACTTGTTTTATTAAATTCTCCTTATTAGAAAGTAGCTGTTATATTCATTTTACAGTTGGAAAAAAAACTGAGATTTAAGAACTTTGTAGCTCTTTGCCCAAAATCACCAACCTGCCAACTGGTAGAGACAGCCATCAAACCAAAAATCTATCTGATGTGAAGGATAAAGCTCCTAACCACTACACTGCACTAATTCCAATATTTTCCCCTAAATTCTTTTCCTGTCTTTCTCTTTATTCTTCACCCCAACACATCCCATCTCTCAGTCACTTTAAATGTCTTATCTGTTTCCAAACTTGCTTTGCATTTTTAAAAATGTTCCAACATAAATTGTAAAATACGCTAATTTTTTTCACAGACTTAATCAAATGCCACCTTAAGCTTATACATGTTCCCCTGAATGTACTTTCTGGGTTCTACTCTGTCTTTAATCTGTTTGACTCTTCTTAACCTAGCACTAAACATTTAGCCATTAAATTTTATTCACTAATAAAACATTTACACTCTAGTCTAGATGAATTCTCTTTACAAAAGTAGTTAATAAACTTTTAAAATTGTAGCATAATTTTTGATGTAAAGAAAAGTTGAAAGAATATTACAAACGGTTCTATATACGTGACACCCAGTTTCCACTACTGTTAATATTATTATAGTGTGCCTCTCACAACTAAGGAACCAATATTTATACATTATTATTTTCTAAAGTCCATACTTTATTCATATTTCCTCAGTTCTTGCTTAATATTCCTTTTCTCTTCCAGGATCTCATCCCAGATTTCACACTACATTTAATTAAAAGTTTCATGAGGCTCCTTTAGGCTATTATAGTTTCTAAAACCTAACATAATAAATAAATACTTTAAATAGAGTACTGCTTGTTGTGACATGTGACAATTTGTTGGAAGCAATATTATTTTATCTATTAATTTGACTTTGTACATTTCCAACAGGTGCAGAATTCATGATTCATTTTAAAGATCCAAGAATGATAGGTGAAATCACTCACATAAAACTACCAAAGAGCATAGAACAACTCATCAACTTTAATTGTAGAGCTATTAAAAAAAGATCCTATTCAGCATCTAACTACTTCCTATATTCTCAGAAATGTCATTATTTATATTTCAGAAGGACACTTTATATCTTTGGTTTTAACCACCAGAAGTTTTATTCTACCAACAATTAGATTTTTTTCTCCTGCCTATCTGACCATCTTTGCTTCTAAATTTCAAGCTATTATAAAAGTTTTGGGAAGAAACATCTTGCATCATGCCTCCCAATGTACTACACAAGGGCTATAAATGTTTACTTGATTTGAAGCAATGTTTTCTAGCCATTTTGTTCCAAGAATGCACATTAACCCTCTGTGTAATTAAGATCCTCATTGAATTGTCTGTTAACTCAGCACAAGTAACAGTAGTTCAACCTTACCACAGGATTGGAATTTACTAAACAGTGTCAATTTGAGATTGAATGTGTATGTCCCTATGAAATTAATATGTTGAGGACCTAATCCCAATGTGGTAGTATTTGGATATAGGTCCTTTGGGAGGTAATTAAGTTTAGATGAGATCATAATGGTAGAGCCTCCATGATTCAATCAGTGAGCCCTTATAAGAAGACGACACCAGACCCCTCCCTCCACCAAGCTTCATCTCTCTCTCTCTCTCTCTCTCTCTCTCTCTCTCTCTCTCCATCGTGAAAATACAGCAAGAAATTGGCCATTTGAAAACCAGGAAGAGGACACTGAATCATCCAGCACCCAGATCATGGGACTTCACAGTCTCCAAAACTGTGACATATAAATGTGTGTTGTATTAGTCACCCAGTCTATAGCATTTTGTTATAACAGCCCAAGCTGACTAAGACAGAAGCTATTCTAACTACCACAACAAACATTTGGATTTGGAATAAAATGTTACAAAGTGGGGTGAGCAGCAGAAGAGGAAGCCTATCATCATTTCTTACCTAATCTTTTCAAATAGATTTTTGATTCGAGTCCATTTTAAATAGCTTGAGGGCAAATTTCCAGACATTCTCTTGCTGATTGGCTATTGATAAGGTAGATTTTTTTTCTATTTATTAAGTCAATTCACAGCTAGTTAATTCTTCTCTCTTAAATTTAGTAGTTGGTCCACCCATATAGTATACATTTCTTCCTCTCTTTCTCTCACCCTACTCCCTGGAAACAAGTGACAATATCCTCGCGAATCAAAGAAAGAGGACACATCCATGAGCTCTGGATAAGATATGGTCTAGGATGAGCTTCTGAAATAAACATAGCATCTAAAGATGCAGAAAACTTCTACGAGCTTCAAATTGCTTAGAACCTGCGTTTGGGTTCTAGTTCTACCACTAGTTTATAATGACTCTAAGAAACCTCTTTCCTCCTTTTAGCCTCAATCTCCTACTATGAAAAAAAGCAGAATATTGGAACTAGACAATCTCTAAAGTTTCCTATAGCTCTAAATATCTATTATAACCAACTTATGAAGATCTATTATAAATGATGAACAATAATCAGTGACATTCATTCCAATCAGCAGGCTCAATATCCATTATCTTTAATGTGTTAAAAAGGCAGAGCATGCAGAGAATATGAAGTTTAATGATTAAAACATGAGCTTTAATCACACTACTGCTACCAGTATTTTTTTTTTTTTGAGTTAGGGTCTCATTATTCTCCATCAGATAAAATATAATGCTATTCTCCATCACATATGGTCAGTGATATGCTGTATTTGTCTTTGGCTTCACAAAGCCTGGCACAGTGCCAATCATGAGAATAGGTTGTCAAAGAATCACAATAATAAACAATATTAATAGCACAAATGCTTTATAAGAATATAAGTGACTTCTCCTTACTCTAAACCTAAAGTTGTCTGACTCTATGAACATCTAATTCTTCCTTCTACAAAGATTTTTACAGTGGAACACTAGAGTCAGAACTGATTTGAAAATTTGCTATGTGTTTACATTCAGTGTATAAGTGTTTTCTGTCACATAATAGCATATTTTTGAAGAGTTCTTTTTCATATTAAAAGAATGACAGTGAGATTGAAATATAGTTATTAGAATAAGTGTTGACTCTGATCATCACAGCCTATTTTTAGTTTCAATATACTCATCTAGACTTGTTTTTGTCTGACAAGATGGCTTTGCCACATTCCCCATTTCGTTTTTTATTGAATATCTCATTATCCAGCAACTATTTCCTGGCAGTCCTTGAAAGTAGAGTCTATTTTTCTATCTATAACTTTGCACCAATTTTCCCCACTCTATGTATATACAAGTACAGGGCACTTAGCATAATACCTTGTACAAAGTAGACAATAAATATAGGCTTGTTGAATGGCTATTGCCATTCCCCATTCCCCAACAGTTTTATTTGCATTGTATGTTCAGGGTACACACACTCTGAAAATGCTCAACTTTGCTGATGGAAAAATCACTTGGTACTTTGCTTTTTCAATTCTCATTTGGTGATATCTGTGTTCATATGTAACTTCTGAGAAATGTTTTGAATTTGATGAAAAATAAGTGTTTGCAACATTGATTTGCCACACAAATAATGGCCAAATAGAAAAAAATACACTTATGGGCAGATGTTTCACCTTGTGCTAAATATAATAGACATATTATATTTTAATTAATTAATTTTTAGAGACGAGGTGTCTCTCAGTAACCCAGCTGAAATGCAGTGCCATATTCATAGCTCATTGCAATCTCAAACTTCTGGGCTCAAGAAATCCTCTGCCTCGGCAATCCAGGTGTGTGCTACTACTCCTGGTCAATAACTACAGTAAAAATATTTGAATATATGTGTAGTGGTTTCTTTATGTAAAACCATCTCATGGGTTCCCTTTTTACAGCAAAGTATAAACATATTATGACAAGGTCAGTTATAGTTTGGCAATCAAAATAAAATGTTTTAAAAATATGCCTGAGCTTTCATATAGAAATTTCTCTCCTAGAGATTCATACAAAGGAAGTAATTAGAAATGTATGCAAAAATTAGTACAAGGGATTATCATCATGATATTATTTATAATAGTGAAAAATTAGAAACTATTATATCAAAATGTTAGGCATTGGAAAATTGTGAAGTAAATTACAGTCAAGTGCATGTGGAAATAATGTATACTGCCATTGAAAATCATACTGTTGTAGAATATTTATTGATATGGAAAAACAGTCACGATCCATTGGTAAGCAAAAATAAAAGTTTCAAAACAGTATGTACAAAATGATTCTGCTTTGCATTAGATATGGAAATGTAGTTAATGCAACTGTATGCATATATGTGCAAAATACAAATAGTGATTATTTCTGGATGATGGATTTACAAACTAATTTTGGTTGTACTATTTTGTGGGTAATTTTCTTTTTGACTTGGAGTCTCACTCTGTCACCCAGGCTGAAATGCAGTGTGGCACACTCATGGCCACCCCAGTGTCCACTGGCTGGACTCTGGCTATCCTTCTGTCTCAGCCTTCCAAGTAGCCAGAACTACAGGTGTGTACTACCATGCCTGGATAATTTTTTGATTTATTGTAGAGACAATGTCTTGCCAAGTTTCCAGGCTGATCTCGAACCCACGGGCTCATGCGATCCACTCGTCTTGGCACCCCAAAGTGCTGGGATTACAGCTGAGCCACCGACTATTTTGCGTTTTAACTGTTTTTTGCATTTTTCATATATTTACTTTTGTAACTAGACAAATATATAAAGATTAGTTATGTCAAGAACATAATGGAGTTTTCCATGTTAGAATAATTCATATTGCTTACAATTTGTCTATTGAAAACTAAGGCAGCCCTTTTGAATATGACTTGTGCTACATAACTACTATTTTTTTGATATATGGGGGTAGCTTGTTATATATTTGAAAATAAAGAAAATTGTATTGTGTTATTTAAACTGAGACTGGAACCAATTCCTGGAGGTGGAATAAACAATTTAGAAGCAACATTGTTGGTATTCTATCCTACTTATTTTTATTTGACTTGATTCTTTAAACCCATAGATTGCGAGTTACTGTAAACCTACAGAAAGTTTCTGTGATTAATTGGGGTGTGAAACTCACTGGAAATCAGATCAGACTTAATAGTGAGCTACATGTCTTACTATTGTACGTCTTAGAGACTAACAGGTGTCAGAGTAAAGTGACCACGTATGGCCATGACTGTAGAAACAATCAGCTCAGGAGCCAGGCTCAAGGACAGAATTTTGAAGAAGACAGTTTTCCCCAGTGTAATCATGTCAAATATAAATATGGTCTAGACACTTGAGAGAATGAGGTTCATGCTATCAAGCATAGTTTAAAACATACAGATGATGAGATCCATGTTCTCAGGAATTTATAGTCTTAATTAAATCAACAGGAAATGATGGCTTGTAATAATTCCCTCAACTGTGTATATCAGATTGGTCCAGAACACAAAAGTGAACCAGATATGTATCTGTCTACTAAAAATATATAAATGTTCTAGCTCAAAAGCACTCAGATGATTTCCACTGTTGAAAAGTCAAAATATTCTGTATAGAAGACACCATTAATGATGTAGAAACCATATAGGGAGAAAATAAAAGAGAACATATATGTATAATAACCAAGCATCAAAAGACTGCCTTGGGTCTTGTACAAGTTTAGAATTCTCAACTCAGTATTACCTAAAATACCTCATTGTCATTCTCATTTTTTTGTCACTCTCTCTTTCTTCTTTTTTATTTTGAGTTGGAGTCTTACTCTGTCACCCATGCTGGAGTGGAGTGGCATACTCACAGCCACCGCAGCCTCGACTTCTGAGCTCAGGCAATTCTCTCACTTCAGCCTCCCAAAATGCTGGGATTACAGGCTTGAGCCACCTTTAATGGTGAAATAAATATGCCACTTACTCTCAAGATGCCTTTAGTTTTTCTTCATTATCTCTTGTTTCTCTAACATTCAGTCTAACTCTCATTCATTTGGGGAAAAAAAGTAAAGATGAGAATCTAAGTGCAGCTCATGCCTACTTAAGTGATGTACAAATAGGCATAACTAATCGAATAATTGATTCAGATATCACAAAAGCATTCACTGTACTTGAAGGTGACATTGGTAGCTGTGGTAGCTTCCACTGGTTACTTGACTTGCAAACTCATTTTTTTAAAGATCAAATATAACAAAAATAGACCAAAAATCAAAACTGACCTTTCATATGACTCAACAATCCCCCTATTGGGAATATACCTGGAAGAACTCAAATCATTCTACAAAAGATACCTGCACACTCATGTTCTCATGATTATTGCAGATCTATTCACAATAGCAAAAACGTGGAACCAACCATTTTGTACATAAAAACTGAACTGAATTTTAAAAATGTGTTACATATAAACAATGGAATATTATGCAGCTATAAAGAAGGACAAACATATGGACTTCTCAGCAACTTGGATGGATTTAGAGTCTATCATACTCAGTGATCTATCCCCAAAACAAAGAACAGAGTACCATGTCTTCTCACTCATAAGTGGATCTTGAACAATTATCATAATACTATAAGAAAAGATTGGCAGTAGTGGGAAACTGTCAGGGGAGTGGAAGTGGAATTGGCAGTTGAGGGAAGTGGCCAGGGGAGGGGGGCACACCTCATCAACAAAGGTACTTACATAATGAACATTTGTATACTTAACCGTGATTTGCACCCCATATCTTTAAAATAAAAAAATTTTTAAAAAGAATTTGAACAAGAATGAAAATAAATAGACCTACAACTGAGACTTTTAAGTCTAGCATACATTAGAAACTTTGCTTGTAATGTGAATCACCTCTGCTAACTGTTCTGTCTACAATGCCAGCCTTCTACACATTTTCAGTATTTAAGGTGATTAGTTTTGCGTTTTGTTACCTGTTAAGTAGGTTCATGTTTTTGCTGATGAAAAACAATCAGCTGATAATTTACAAGTACACTTGAAACCTGGAAAAATAGCCATATAAAAGAATGTCCACATAAAATGTGGTATATATACACAGTGGAATATTACATGGCTATAAAGAAAGACAAACATATGGACTTTGCAGCAGCTTGGATGAATTTAGAGTCAAAAATACTCAGTGGTCTATCACAGACACAAAGAACAGAGTACCACATGTTCTCACTCATAAGTGGACCCTGAACATTTACCATAATAATATAAGAATGGCATTGGCAGTAGTGGGATACTGCCGAAGTGAGGGGAACACAACATCAATAAGGGTACCTGATGTCAAACTAGATCAAGTGGGGACCAAAGGAAAGAAGGCCCAAACTTTACCTGAATGATATCCACTTGTATATTAATCCCGGATTGTACCACATACTTTTTAAATAAAATAAACTTTTAGAAAAAGAAGAAGAAAAATTTTTTTAAAAGACCTCATCACTAAAAAAGGATTAAAAAGTAGGGACATAGAGGAAATGATTAATAAAAATAAAAAATTAAATTAATAAAATTAAAAAACAATGGCAGTCCTTGTGTGTAACATTAAACACCTGGTGCCCTTTAAAAAGAAAACAAATTTTCACATGACCAAGTAGGCTTCATCCCTGGGATGCAAGACTGGTTCAACATTTGCAAAACCATAAATATAATTAAATACATCAACAGATGTCAAAACAAAAACCACATGATTATATCATTAGATGCAGAAAAAGCTTTTGATAAAATCCAGCACCCCTTATTGATAAAAACCCTTGAACATCTAGGCATACGTGGAACATACTTCAAAATAGTAAAAGCCATCTACAGGAAACCCACAGTCAGCATACTCCTAAATGGACAAAATTGGAACCATTTCCCCTGAAAACTGGAACAAGACAAGGATGCCCACTCTCACCCCTCCTGTTCAATATAGTATTGGAAGTCCTGGCTAGAGCAATTAGAGGAGAGAAGGCAATCAGGGGTATCCAAATAGGAAAAGAGGAAGTCAAGTTATCTCTCTTTGCATATGACATGATTGCGTACCTTGAAAACCCAAGAGAATCTGTCAAAAACCTCCTTACACTGATAAAGGACTTTGGCAAAGTCTCAGGGTATAAAATAAATGTGCAAAAGACAATTGTATCTCTTTACACTGATAATAAACAAACAGAAACCCAAATAAAACGCACAATTCCATTCACAGTAGCAACAAAAAAAATGAAATACCTTGGCATCTACTTCATCAGAAACGTGAAAGACCTTTACAATGAAAACTACAAAAGTCTGATCACAGAAATCAAAGATGACACAAACAAGTGGAAAAATATCCCATGCTCATGGACTGAAAGAATCAACATCGTGAAGATGTCCATTCCACCTAAGGCAATCTACAGATTTAATGCAATACCCATCAAATTACCAGCAACTTTCTTCTCAGAGACAGAAAAAACAATACAGGAATTCATATGGAAACACAAACGACCAAGAATAGCCAGAACAATCCTCAGCAAAAATACAAAGCAGGCAGTATCACATTACCAGACTTCAAACTTTACTATAAAGCTACAATCATTAAAACAGCTTGGTATTGCTACAAAAACAGGCATATAGACCAATGGAATAGAAATGAGATTCCAGAAGCTAAACCTCAATTTCTCAACCAACTCATCTTCGACAAAGCCTCCACCACCTACCACTGGGGAGAGGAGAACCTATTCAGGAAATGGTGCTGGGAAAACTGGCTGACCACATGCAGAAGACTCAAACAAGACCCCTATCTATCCCCATACACAAAAATTAACTCTAAATGGATCAGAGACCTAAATGTAAAACCTAAAACCATAAGAACCTTAGAAAATGCAGGACACACCCTTATGGAAACTGGAAGTGGCATCCAATTCCTGAGCAATATCCAAAATGCATGGGCCATAAGAGATAAGATAGACAAGTGGGACTTCATTAAACTGACAAGCTTCTGCAAAACCAAAGAAACCATCAAGAGAGCAGGGAGACAGCCCACAGACTGGGAAAAAGTATTTATGAACTCCAGGTCTGACAAAGGCCTCAAATGTCAAGGAACTCAAATGTGCTGAAAAGAAAAAAAACAAACAACCTCATTATAAAGTGGGCAAAAGATATGAACAGACATTTCTCAAAGGAAGATATCCGAGCAGCCAACAGACACATGAAAAAAAGTTCAACCTCACTAATCATTGAGATGCAAATTAAAACTACACTGAGATGCCACCTAACTCCGGTCAGAATGGCAATTATCAATAACTCAAAAAATGACATAAGCTGGAGAGGATGTGGTGAAAACAGAACACTACTATACTGTTGGTGGGAGTGTAAACTAGTGCAAATTCTGTGGAAAGCAGTGTGGAGATTCCTAAAAGCTCTAAATATCGACCTCCCATATGACCCTGCAATCCCCCTACTGGGAATATACCCTGAAGAACTCAAATCACTCTATAAAAAAGATAACTGCACACATATGTTTATCGCAGCATTGTTCACAATGGCAAGAACCTGGAACCAACCATGCTGTCCATCAAAAGAGGACTGGATTAAATAATTTGGTATATATACACGATGGAGTACTATGCATCCATAAAGAAGAACAAAATCATGAATTTCGCAGCAACCTGGATGGAACTAGTGTCTATAATATTGAGTGATCTCTCACAGAAGCAAAGATCTGAGTATCATGTTCTCACTCATATAGTGGACCTTGAACATATATCATAATACTATAAGAAAGGGACTGACAGTGGTGGGGAACTATTGGGGGGGTAGGGAGGGGAAAGGAGATGGGACTAACGGTAGTCAATATCTGTCTGGGGATGGGGAGACACCTCTTATTAACAAGGGTGCCTGAATGATGCACATTTATATACCTAACCCTTAACTGTACCCCACAATTTTATAATAAAAAGTATGTTTAAAAAAAAGAAAACAAATTTTCAAATGCATTATATAACTTCTCAATCTGCTTCTAGTTGTTCAGAGAGGCACACACAACACCCTCTTACAGTCTTTGCAAAAGCAATCTTTTCTTGTGAGAGACAACCAACAGCAAAAGTGACCACGTTATAAACAAGCAAAAAATTAGCCAAACAAAAAGTCATAGTAAAAATCATAGTAAAATAAATTATAAAACATCTTGAGAACAAAATTTCATTCTTGTGAGATGGCTATTGATGGTGTTCTAACATAAACAATTCTGCCAAGATATATTATCTGTTAGTGTACTTTTAAGACACTGCTGGTAAAATAGAAACAAATTTGCCGACAATGGGTAAACATGACATGAAGTTTTACGAGCAATACTAATATACAAGCTTACTATAAACTTAAACATATTTTTCTTATTGGACTACTGTAAAAATCTAATTTAGTCACCTGTCCTTCCTACCATTCCATGTTCTCTTATACCACCAATAAAATAATTTTGAGAACAGATACATACAATCTCAACTTTTACAAGACTCAAATCTGAGTTATATTCATTGTTTCTTTGTGTTCCCATGACAAATTGTGTCTTATTATTAGCACTTCTTATATAGTATGTAATTAGACTGTATATTGTGGAAATTAAATGAAATAAGGTACATATAGTGATTAGCACAAAGTAAGAATTCAGCAACTGACATTGTATTATATTGATAAAGCAGGCTCCTGTCTATATGAATAGTTTGATGGGATCTCAAAAAAGACCCTTTAATTCTAAAATTAATATTTTCCTTATGCTCTTTTAATTCATGTGTGGGATGCCACTATTAAACTTCTTTTGCACTCTCTCTTTCTACCTTTCCTTTTCTCTTTCCTTCCTTCCTTCCTTCCTTCCTTCCTTCCTTCCTTCCTTCCTTCCTTCCTCTTCTGTGAAAAATACCAAATGTAGTAGATATTGCTTGTTTTACAACATCTTTTTTCCTTGCTAACAAAAGCTTGTGTCACTTACAAACAATTCTATTTCCCAATTTTACTCTATCTGTGAACGGACATGAGCCAAAGTGCTGGCCAATAAGATGTATGAGAAAGTACCTGGGGAGGATATCTCTTTCTAACCTAAAATATTAAATACTTCTAGGAGAAAGTTTTTCATCATTTAATCCCTTCACACTCTCCCACTTTTCCTTCCAGGACCTCTGTTGTAAGACTGTAATTTTCTCACACGAGTAACAAGCATGAGTACAAAAGCCTATTTTGCTAAGAATGGAGAAAGAGGAAATTAAAAGGAATCTATATCTTTGACGGCATCATTGAACTACATTACCAATCCCTAGACCACCTACTCCTAAATGTATCTCTTTATACATTTATAATAAGAATTTATGTTATTTGCAGCAGAGTGCATTCTATTTTTTTTTTTTTTTTTGAGTTGGAGTCTCACTCTGTCGCCCAGACTGGAGTGCAGTGGCCGCTCCCGGCCACCGCAGCCTCGACCTGCTGGGCTCTGGCGATCCTTCCGCCTCAGCCTTCCAAGTAGCCAGAATTACAGGCATGTGCTACCATGCCCGGCTGATTTTTTGATTTTTATTGTAGAGATGAGGTCTCGCTGCCCAGGCGGGTCTTGAACCCGCGGGCTCAGGCAATCCACTCACCTCAGCCTCCCAAAGGCGCGGGATTACAGGCTGAGCCACCGAGCCCGGCTTGCAGAGTGCATTCTTAACTGATATAACAATTTTTCTATGTGAGATAACATATGATCAGTCATTCTAATCTAATCATTGTAATATGAAAGCTTCACAGACAGTTTTATAACAGGGAGGGTGAGTGGAAAATCCCAGAGTATGTTCAGGCAAAACAGGTCTGGAAGAATGCTAGAAGACAGTATGGAAACTGGATACCTACTGAAGGAAGGGGAAGTTTCATTTCAGGGAAAAGGTATAGAAAACAGGCATAGGCTACCTGACAATTTGTCCAGGGGCCAGAGATTATGAGTTCAAGAAATATTGAAGATTTTTTTGGCACATGTTCTTATGATTCCTGGTCTGATTTTGTAATAGTTTTCACTGCTTATTATGTGAAGTAAAACCAGTCAGAGTTACAATTCCATACAGTAGCCAAAAAAACCTAGTTATTACTCATATCTGACAGATTATTTTCAGTATTGATTTTTTTTCCCCCATGGGCCAACATCTGCTTTTTTTTTTCATATTTGTTAGCAAATATTTTTAAAGCGCCCATTCAAAACAATCTAATATTACAATAATAATTTGAGTGAGAATTAGATGATTAACATAATGAATATATCGAATTGACGCATAAGTTCATAGCTTTTTTTAAAACTTACTAATGGAATGCAAATGTTTCACAATGGTTGACTGGTCACAGTTCATTACATATGCCAATTCTCAGGTTGACCGACATGGATCATCATAGATTAAAGTATTTAAATGGTCTTCATCAAAGCCCAACGATCTTCCTGAACATGGAGAATCATTCAGGTCAAAGTGGCCATCTTTAACATGACAAAACCATTTACTTGCCATGCTTCTTCCAATGGCATTCTCCCAATACATGGTACAAATGTTTCGAGCCACCTCCGCTGCCTTTACTCCTCTGTTAAACTGAAATCAAAGAATATGTCAGAAGTGTTCTATTTTTCCCACTTGACGCTCTACTTTCTTTAGCCCACAAATAGCACTAACTTACTTCAAATCTGCAAAAGGCAAGCCATACTCATAAGCACATTGTCACTCCAAGTGACAAATTATTTAAAAAAAAAACAAAAACTCCCAACACCACAGTGTTGCCATGCTGAAAACAAATAATGCAAACTCATGCATCAACCTAATACAAAAGCAAATACAAGACCTGGCATTGAATAATGCCAATAATATATTTCAGGTATGCAAGAGTTTGGGGTTGGATTGTGTCCTTCCCCAGCCCACAAAAAAGATATGATAAAGTCCTAACTCCCAGTATCTTAGTATGTGATCGTATTTGAAAAGAGGGTTCTTTCAGATGTAATTAGTCGAAATGAGATTATATTGGAGTAGGGTGGTACCCTACTTCATTATGACTATTATCTTAAAGACAGCTCCCTAGTGTCACAGGGAGAATGATATGTGATAATGAAGGCAGAGATTGGAGTTATGCAGCTGCAAGTCAAAAAATATCAAAAATTGCCATCAAACCGCCAGAAGCTGGGGCGAGGCAAAACAATTCCCTGCAGATTGAGAGGAAACGTGGCCCTGCTGGCACTTTGGTTTCAGACTTCTATTCTCTAAAACTGTGAGATAATACATTTCTGTAGTTTAAGCTACCCAGTTTGTAGTACTTTGTTACAGAATGCCTAGGAAACTAATATAGTAGTTTTCCTTTAAAAAAAAAAACTATTCATCAATAAATTTTTGACCAATCACATATCTAGAAAATAAACATAGTACCTACTATGTGCTAGATATTGAGGATATATTGATGAACAAGGACAAAAACAACCCCTATTCCCATGATGCTTATAATCTTGTGGAGTAGAGAAAGCTATTAATCAAATAACCACACAAAATAATGGAGTATACGTATTCAATATATTGAGAGTACAGATTCCAGGTGAAAACAGGAGTGTGTAAAAAAGATTGAGTTTTTAAAATAAATTATCAGCCGGGCTCAGTGGCTCAGCCTATAATCCCACGCCTTTGGGAGGCTGAGGTGAGTGGATTGCCTGAGCCCGCGGGTTCGAGACCCGCCTGGGCAACTTGGCGAGACCTCATCTCTACGATAAATCAAAAATTAGCCAGGCGTGGTAGTGCACGCCTGTAGTTCTAGCTACTTGGAAGGCTGAGGCGGAAGGATCGCCGGAGCCCAGCAGGTCGAGGCTGCGGTGGCCGGGAGTGGCCACTGCACTCCAGTCTGGGCGACAGAGTGAGACTCCAACTTAATAAAATAAAATAAAATAAAATAAAATAAAATAAAATAAAATAAAATAAAATAAAATAAAATAAATTATCTTAATTTCTATTCTGAGTCCCCAGTCTACCAAGTGGTAGTAGTACAAACTTAATGTCAATTCGCTTGCAATTTTTTTGTCTTGCAATTTATTTGTATCTAAGTTCCAAGATTGGGGTGGAGCTATGTGGGAGTTAGGCATAAATTATAGGTCGACACTCATTTATTCAGGCTATCATCTGCTAGGACATAGTTCATTGATTATGTCCTCTCTTGTTCATAACCTCAAAGCTTCTTAAGACCCAGCTTTATCTCAGCTGTCTCTGCCCCTTTTAGGTATACAGGGAGCCTCTATAAGTCTGTCTCAGTCTTAAAACTGTGTTCAAACACACTGATCAGCTATTGCTACATTAGGATTTTGCTGACTTTCTGGGTTCTACCAGGCAGGGGACCACTAGTTTCCTCTTCATTCAAACACCTTGTCTTAGCCCATTCTTGCTGCTAGAACTTTATACTGGGTAATTTATAAATAGCATAAATTTATTTCTTACCATTCTGAAGACTGGGAAGCCCCAAATCAAGCCGCCAACAGATTTTATGTCTGGTGAAGGCATGTTCCTCATAGACGGTGCTTTCTATGTATCCTCACATGGTGGAAGGTCCAAACATTCCCTTGGCCTCTTTTATAAATGAACTAATCTCATCCATGAGGGGAAAACCTTCATGACTTAATCGCCTCTTAAAGGTCCCACCTTTTAATATCATCACATTGGGCATTAAGTTTCAACATATGAATTTTGGGGGAACAGACATTCAGACCACAGCACATTCCTAACCTAAGGTTTTTTGTTTTGTTTTGTTTTCATTTGCTTTTTCCACTCATGGGCTTTGCCTTATCCTCAGAAACCCACCACCTTCCAGCTTCCCTATATTTCTTTTTTTTTTTTTTTTTTTTTTGAGTTGGAGTCTCACTCTGTCGCCCAGACTGGAGTGCAGTGGCCGCTTCCGGCCACCACAACCTCGACCTGCTGGGCTCTGGCGATCCTTCCGCCTCAGCCTTCCAAGTAGCTGGAATTACAGGCATGAGCTACCACGCCCAGCTGATTTTTTGATTTATTGTAGAGATGAGGTCTCGCTGCCCAGGCGGGTCTCGAACCCGCGGGCTCAGGCAATCCACTCACCTCAGCCTCCCAAAGGCGCGGGATTACAGGCTGAGCCACCGAGCCCGGCTCCCTATATTTCTGATAAAATCTTTTCTGTTTTGAGTCAGAAGCTTTGTTTTTATGCCATCTGCATTATTCCAAATATACTGTATTGTCTACATCCATGAATCTTTTGTGTTTCAACCTGAGGGACTAGACTTTTGAAACCCAAAAGCCAGGGGAAGATATTTTAAAAATAGCTTTCTGCTGCTTCACACTTACCTTGAAGCAAGGAATATAGAATATTTTGCACGTGGAAAAGAGAATTATGGGGAAATATTCAGAGTTCTTCAACTCTTAACATGATCACCCTAGCTTACGCACAGCTATTGTGAGAGCTGGAGTACTTAAGGCTTATGTTATTTTGCTCCTTGTGAAAACACTGACTAATCACAGTGGCCGTTCCAGTATCAGAGTTGGAACAGGCAATGTTATTATTAAATAAGGCCTCCCCTTCCAGGAGTTCTAGATAGAACCAAAGTGCAGGACTCACAGGCCCTCTGTCTTGAGCAGCATAAACAGCAGAAGTGGTGGTGGCAACAGCAGTATTTCAACACACTGTCTATCAATTTCCCCATGACTCCACACCACCCCCAGCAACATTCTTTTACTGACCTACAAGGCCTACTTCAGTGGGAGAGTTACTCATGTTTCACACACCTCCTCTGTCTGATTTGGGCTGTAAAGGAACATTTCCAACTCTGTAGGACTTGGATATGATAATTGGAGCAATGGCAACACTATTTTGATATTGAGGCAACATCGAACTGGGAAAGCAGAGCTTGAGCTTCAAATAAAGGAAAAAATGAAATGAGTGGCTATAACAATCTTGAGCTGGCTATCTTTGGTTTTATTTTATATGACAGATAAATAATAGGTCTCTTAATGACTGTCAAACATAGTTGCTAACTAATACAATACATAATTATAATATAGTGAGATAGGAGATCTAACAGAGGTATCCGGAAAACTTATAAGTACAAATTTCAGTAAATTTGTTGGGTTCTAACAGGGGAAAATAAAATTGAGGAAGGCTTCTCAGAGCAGATGATATTTGACCTGGGCTTTACAAGAAAAGAGGCTGTTCGTGAATAAAAATAATTGGCATTACAACTGAAACAGGGTAATGCTGAAATTCCAGATTATTTCTGTTTATGATGAAGTGAATGAGTCTTGAAAGGCAGATAATGAACTTGAAAAATATTTTTTATTATAGAGAAAAGATGATGATATTAGTCATAAGAATCACCTTTTGGGTTGATAGCACGAAAAATTTTTGAAAATATGACAAAGTGGACAATTAAATAATAATATATACATCTGCCTTCATATAACCTTCTAATTATTTTTGAGAACTAAGATATATTTATCCCTGTATAATTGTATCAATTTCAAAGTTTAAGTACCTTAAAACATTTAATGAATAAGATAATCTATTTTTTAACTTAGCCATTATTACTAATATATTCAGAACTTATAAAAGTGAATGAAAAGTCATATCTCTTTTTCAGAATATGTGTGTGTTAAGCAAGTAACTATCATATCCCACAAGAAAATCAAGAAAAATTGTGTGCAACTAAAACGTTGCAATAAGTCTATAAAACATTATGATTTATTTGAAACAACCAGTATTTCTCTTTTTATTTTTTTAAATTTTATTGTATTGATGTGGGGTACAAGTCAGGATTAGGTATATAAGTAGTTTATGTGCAGGTGAAATTTGGGCCCCCAACTGATTCTCACTTCCACTGGTTAAAGGTCAGGTATCTTTAATGATGTTACATGCTCCCACCTTCCTTCCCCTGGCAGTATACTACTATTACTGAGCCCTCTCTTGTAAAATTGTGACAAATGTTCAAGACTCACTAATAAGTGAAAACAAGTGGTATTCAGTTTTTTGTTTCTGTGATAGATCACTGAGTATGATAGACTCTAAGTCTATCCAAGTTGCTATGAAGTCCATAATTTTGTCCTTCTTTATAGCTGCATGGTGCTCCATCATGTATGTGTACCATGTTTTCTTTAATCAGTGCGCTTTCAATGGGCAGCAGGGTTGGTTCGATGTTTTTATTATTGTGAATAGTGCAGCAACAAACACGTGTGTGCAAGTATCTTTTTTGTAGAATGATTTGAGTTCCTCCAGGTATATTCCCAGAAGGGAGATTGCTGGATCATATGGAGAGGTCAATTTCTAGTCCTTTTAAAAACCACGTCACTGTTTTCCATAGAGGCGGAACTAGTTTGCACTCCCACCAGCAGTGTAGAAGCATTCCCTTTTCTCTGCATCCTCAGCAGCATCTGCTGTTTTTTATATTATTAATGATGGCTATTCTTACTGGAGTTAGGTGGTATCTCAATGTGGTTTTGATTTGCATTGTCTGATGATTAGTAAAGATCAGCATTTTTTATGTGTCTATTGGCTGTTCCTATGTCTTCTTTTGAGAGGTGTCTATTCATGTCTTTTTCCCACTCTTTAATTGGGTTCTTTTTTTTTCTTTTGACTTGTTTGAGTTCCTTGTACATCCTGGATGTTAGGCCTTTGTCAGATACACATTTAGCAAATATTTTTTCCCATTCTATGGGTTGTCTTCCTACTCTATAGATGATTTCTTTTGTTGTGCAAAAGCTTTTCAATTTGATGAGATTCCACTTATCTAACTTATCTTTTATGGCATATGCTTTTGGAGTTTTGATCAAGAATTTGCTGCCTATTCCAATGTATAGAAGGGTGTCTCCTGCCTTTTCGTCTATGATTCTTATAGTTTTAGGTTTTACATTTAGGTCTTTCATCCATTTTGAGTTGGTTTTTGTGTATGGTGATAGGTAGGGGTCCTGTTTCTTTTTTCTTTTTCTTTTTTTTTTTTGAGTTGGAGTCTCACTCTGTCACCCAGACTGGAGTGCTGTGGCTGCTCCTGGCCACTGCAGCCTCGACCTGCTGGGCTGCGGCGATCCTTCCGCCTCAGCCTTCCAAGTAGCTGGAATTACAGGTATGCACTACCGGTTGATTTTTTGATTTATTGTAGAGATGAAGTCTCGCTGCCCAGGCAGGTCTCGAACCCACAGGCTCAGGCAATTCACTCACCTCAGCCTCCCAAAGGCGTGGATTACAGGCTGAGCCACCGAGCCTGGCTCTGTTTCATTTTTATGCATGTGATCAACCAGGTTTACCAGCATCATTTGCTGAATAAGTTTTCCTCTCCTCAGTGGTTATTGATGGCTTTGTCAAAGATTTGTTGTTTGAGAGACTGAGTTTTTGCTTCTGGAATCTCTATCCTGTTCCATTGGTCTATGTGCCTCTTATACCAGAACCAGGATGTTTTGATTATTGTAGCCTTATAGTAAAGTTTAATGTCTGAAATTGTGATACTTCCTGCCTTGTTTCTTTTGCTGAGGATTGTTTTGACTGCTCATGCTCTTTTTTGTTTCCGTATGAATTTCTGTACTGTCATTTCCAGGTCTGAGAAGAATGATGTTGGTAATTTGATGAATATTGCAATGAATATGTAGATTTCCTTGAGTAGGATGGACAGCTTAACAATATTGATATTCCAATCAATGAGCATGGAATGTTTTTACATTTGTTTTTGTATCATCTTTGATTTCTTTGAGCAGTGTTTTGTAGGTTTTGTTGTAAAGGTCTTTCACTTCTCTGATTAGGGAGATGCCAAGGTATTTCGTTTTTTGTGGTTGTTGTGAATGGGACTGTGCTTTTTATTTGGTTCTCTTCCTGTTTATTGCTGGTGTACAGAAATGCAACTGTCATTTGTACATTGATTTTGTACCCCAAGATTTTGCCAAAATCATTTATCAAGACAAGGAGGTGTTTAAAGATTCCCTTGCATTTTCAAGGTATAGGATAATATTGTCTGCAAAGAGGAATAACTTGACATCCTTTTTTCCTATTTGGATAAACTTGATTTTCTTCTCTTCCCTAGTTGCTCTAGCTAGGACTTCCAACATTATGTTGAATGGTAGGAGTAAGAGTGGGCAACCTTGTGTTGTTCCCATTTTCAGGGGCTATACCTCCAACATCTGTCCATTGAGCAACATGTTGGCTGTGGGTTTATCATGGTTGGCTCTTATTATTTTGAGGACTCCCCCCAAAAAACACACAAAGACATGGACCCTAAAGAACATACTGCTGGACGACCCCTGACTCAACATCAAATCAAGACAGAAATTAAAAGAGTCCTGGAGACAAATGAAAACAAAGGCATTTTACAATAATCTTTGGGATGCCACGAAAGCAGTACTAAGAGGAAAATTTATAGCTCTACAAATATACATCAAGAAAACAGAAAGATTGCAAGTAAACAACTTAGCATCACTCTTAAGGGAGCTGGAAAGACAAGACCACAAAAACCCTAACTTCAGCAGGGGAATTCAGATCACCAAAACAAAGGCCAAACTATTGGATATAGAAGATAAAATATCATAGAAAAAAATCAACAAAACAAAAAGCTGGTTCTTCAACAGAATAAGTAAGATTGATGAACCCCTAGCTAGATTGACCAAGAAAAAGAGAAAAAAAAGCCTGAATAAACACAATTAGAAATGCAAAAGGTGAAGTCACACCTGATCCTGAAGTAATTCAAAGATTATCAGAGATTACTCTGCCCACTTGTATGTAAACAGACTCAAACACCTAAATGAAATGGAGGACTTTCTGACATCACACAACCTTCCAAGGTTGAAACAAGAAGAGATTAAAACACTCAGTAGACCAATAATAATGCAGGAAATACATTTCGTTATTAGAAAGCTACTCTCTCTCACACACACACACAAAGCCCTGGGTCAGACAGCTTCCCCTACAAAGAGGAGCTGACACCAATCCTGTTGAAAATATTCCGAGCAATTGAGAAAGACAGAACTCTCCCCAAATCATTTCATGAGCATCATCACACTGCTACCCAAACTTGAAAAAGACCCAACAAGGAAAGAGAACACTACAGGCCAATCTCCTTGGTGAACATAGATGCAAAAATTCTCAACAAGATTCTAGGAAATCAGATCCAACAACATATCTCAAGAATCATCCATGACCATGTAGGCTTCATTCCCAGGATGCAGGGCTGGTTTAACATCCTCAAGTCCATGAATGCAATTCATCACATCAACAGATGTAAAAACAAGAACCACATGATTATCTCATTAGACACAGAAAAAACTTTTGACAAAATTTAGCGTCCCTTCTTACTAAAAACCTTGAGCACTTAAGCACCAGTATTTCTAATATACGTAAACATTTTTAAGAATAGTTCTTTCTTATGAAAAAGAAAATGTATATTTTAGTTAAATCTAAAACAACAACTTAAAAGACACTCTGATAATCTGAATTTTTAGATGGAGCATGATCAACATTTTATTAAATAATAAAATATAGATAAAATAAGGCATGACCTAAAAGAGGAATCTAACTTCAACAGGCCATACCAAAAGGAATATATCCAAGTAAATTCAGAAATAAGTTTTGAGACATGGTTTTGACCTTATTTAGATGTAAGTTATTTGAGAGAATAATCCCATGAAAAGTACAATATTTCCTATTTCATTGTCATCTATAAAAATGGAATTAGTCAGCTTAGATTATCACCTTGGGTAAGTGGTTATACAAGGATACATATGTATATGTATGTTTATATATGTCTATATGTATATACATACATACACTTGCACACAACATGCATATATAGAGAGAGAGAAAGAGAAAAATAAAGGTGCCTGATGTTTATGGAAGTTGCATCATTGTAAAAGTATATAGTAAAGTCTACTTTGTCTGGCATTCTTTCCAACTAAACATCACTCTTAACTAGTAACTCTACATTTTTACAACATGTAGTTGAAGGTCAAAGTAATGACATTGATAGGACTTTTGAATCCTATTACAAATATTAATTTAGGATTATATTTTTATTATTGCAAACTAGTTATCTGTTATATAATGCATCTAGGCTAACCAGTGCATACTTATAAATGATCCAGCTCAGACTCATTTTTTGATCATCTTCGACAACAGAGTGTAAGTTCACCAAAATGAAACAACTAACAGCTAGCAAATAAATGTAAAATTCATGCAATGATCATAAAAATAGCTGTCACAATAATTTAGAGTCATTTAACTAAGTTAAGAATTACAACAAATGTGTGGGTTAATAATAAATGCCACATATTTAAATATTTCTAATAATTATAAAAATTTCAATATTCTAGAGTGAAAAATAATTGCCATGAAATTTGAATAAGTAAATCTATGTTTCTGATATGATAAAAAGGAATTTTGGGGAAACTCTACACTAATTGAGGTAACCCTGTCCCAAGCACTATAAGGAAAGGAATGAAATTCTGTAAGTGGTTGTGAAAAAGGAATCTCACATAGATTGGGAGGTCAAAGAAGGTTTCACTGAGGAAGGGGCTCTTGGGCCTAAGTCATAGAAATGAGTAGCATCATTTTAGCACAATGTAGCAGAAAAGGCTTTCAGACAAAGGGAACAACATGTGCAGAGGCCTTACGGTAGGCATTGAAGTGGCAGTCTGCTAATTTACAGAAGGCCAAAGCGGCTGAAGCACCCTGGTGAGTGAGGAGGAGATTAGATTAAAATGAAGTTCTGAAACTAAGCACTACAGACAATACTGGGTCTTACAGGTTATGATAATTATTTCACTTCTAATCCTAATGCAGGGGAAAGCAATGGAATGATTTTAAGAGTGACATGCCTGAATGTGCAATTTGAAAATACAAATGTGGACATTTAAAAAATATTAAGTCTTCTACTCCACTACCACAAAATGTACTTTAACTTACTTGTGTCTTCTTTAATTTATTTTATCTGTGCTTTGTAGTTTACAATGCACAAGTCTTTTACTTTTATTTTTTCTGCCATTGTAAATGGAATCATTTTCTTTTCTTTTCTTTTTTATACATCATTGCTATTTATAGGAAACCAACTGCTTTTTGCATGTTGTTGTTATATTCTGCAACTTTACTGTTTCCATTTATTAGTTCTAAATAATTTTTAGTAAAGTCTTTAGGATTTTTTTAAACATATAAGATCATGTCATTTGCAAACAAAGAAAATTTATTTTCTCTACAATTTGAATGTCTTTTATTTCTTTTTCTTGTCCAATTGTTCTGACTAGGACTTCCAGAACATTCATATTCAATTATGTCAAGCACAAGTGCCAGAGTGGGAATCCTCACCATAATATTGATCTTAAGGGAAACACTTTTTGTTTTTCATCATTGAGTATGGTATTAGCTGTGAGTTTGTCACATATGGCCTTTGTTATGTTGAGTTACAAAATGTTCATATCACCTGAAGCAGTGTACAGATTCAGTGCTGTTCCTATCAAAATCCTGATGGTATTTTTTAAACAAAAAAAATTCTTAAATTCTTATATTAATAAGAGACCACAAAAAATCCAGAATAACCAAGATGATTTGAGCAAAATGAACAAAGTTTAAGGGCATCACACTTCTTGATTTCAAAATACATTAAAAGTTCAGAGTACATTAAAAATTCAGAGTAATTAAAACAGTATAAAGATAGACATAAAGACAAAAACAAGACAGAAAGTAAAAAAAAAAAAAAAAAAGCCCAAGCATATGCAGTCAATTGATCTTCGAAGAGTTTGCCAAGAATACACAGTGGAGAAAGTACTGTTTCTTCAGCTAATGGGCCTAGTGGATATCTATGTGCAAAAGAATGAAATTGTACACTTATCATATACTACACAAAAAATTAACTCACAATGAATTAAAGACTTAAATATAGACCTGGAACTATAAGACTTCAAAAGTAAAATGTAGGGAAAGGAGGTTTTTGGCATTGGGAGATGATTTCTTGGTTATGACATGAAAAGCAAAAACCAACAAAAGCAAAAACCGACAAGTGGGACTACATCAAACTAAAAGCTTCAGTACAACCAAAGAAGCAATCAACATAGTGAAAAGGTAACCTACAACATGGGAGAAAATATTTTCAACCTATTTATCTGGTAAGAGGTTAATATCAAAAATATATAAGAAATTCCTACAACTCAATAAAACCCCAAAATAACCCATTTTAAAAAATGGGCAAAAGACTTGGATAAACATCTGTCTAAATAAGACATACAAATGGACACCAAGTATATTGAAAGGTGTTCACCATCATTAATCATCAAGAAAATGCAAACTAAAGCCACAATGAGATATCATCTTACACCTGTTAGAAAGGCAATTAAAAAATGTATGCAATAAGCATTGGCAACAAAGTGGAGAAATTGAAACTCTGTATACCGTTGGTGGAAATATAAAATGGTATAGCCACCATGAAAAGCAATATGAAACTGACTCAAAATATCAAAAATAGAACTACTGTATTCTCCAGCTAACCCACTTCTGGATATATATCCAACAGAATTTAAGTCAGGATCACAAAAAGATACTTGTATTCATATTTTTATTACAGCATTATTATTTTTAAAAAATTAGTTTAGCGTTGTGGGATACATGTGAAGATTTGCTATGTAAGTAAATTGCATGTAGGTGAGGTTTGGTCTTCTAGTGCACCCTCTATTACAGCATTTTTTACAATACTCAATATATGGAAACAACCCAAATGTTTATTGACAGATGAACAGATAAAGACAATATTATTCAGCCTGAATATTCAGAAAGAAGGAAATTTGACCATTTGTGACAATCTGAGTGACTCAAGAGGACATTACGCTAAGTGAAATATGGCAGTCACAGATGGAATAATGCTGCATGAGTCCCTTTGCATGAGGAACCTAAAATAGCCAACATATAAAAGCAGAGAATAGACAGATGGTTACTAGAAACTGAGAGGACGAAGAAAATTGGGAGTTGTTGCTCTATGCGTTTAAAGTTTAAGTTATGCAAGATAAATACATTCTAGAGATCTGCTATACAACATAGAGTATTGTTAACAATATAGTATTGTGCACTTCATAATTTGTTAAAGGGATAAATCTCATATTCAACGTTCTTACCAACAACAACAAAATACTCACAAAAAAAACACAAGAAAACTTTTGGAGGTAATGGAATACTTTTTTACCTTGATGGTGGTGATATAACAGGTGTATGCATGTGTCCAAACTCATCAAATTCCATGCATTTAATTATGTGCCATTTTTTGGTATATAAATTATACCTCACAAAAACAAAACGAAAACAAAACCAAAAATTTTTACTCTAAGTGCTGTAGGAAGAGTAAATTGCTTAGAGAAGGGGAAAGAGTGAAAACAAGGAGAAAGATTAGGAGACTATTCCAGGCAAGATATAGTGACATATTTGGAATAGTATATTAGGAATATAACTGAATAAACATAGAGATATTCAAGATAGACTTAGGTGGTTAAATCTACAGGATTTGGTTATGGATCAGATATAGGAAGTAAGGAGGGAAACGGTACTAAGGATGACATTTAAGTTTCTGGCTTGCATAGTTGAACAGAGAACAAATAAAGCATGGAACACTTTCTCCAGATGGTTTTTGTTCTGCTATGTTTTTGTTAGTTGTGGTGATGGTGGTAAAAATATTATTTTTCAGTCTTAGACATGTTGAATTAAAGGGACATATGAGAGTTTGAGTGGGCACATGCAATGTGGGTCTGGCACTCAGAAGTGGTCTGATCTCTATCTTTAACAAGTTTTGCTCACGTAAAAGTAAATCATATTTCTCTGCCTTTTGAAATAAGTTATGTTTTAAGTAAGCATCTAATTTCGTGATGTTGTAGGAAGGAACAAGGTCAGACAGATTTGACTTTGAATCACTATTCCATTTACTAAATGATTGGTACTAGTCAAAATGTCCTTAAGTATTCTGAGGTTAAATTTGTTCATATTTAAAGAAAGAGTGATAATATCTACTTTACTTATTTCTGAGATTTTATGAATACCAAATGAGATAAAGTATGTAAAAGTGTAAAATATCACTGTGATTTTCAAGGTAAGAGAAAACTTCTGGTGCCTGTTGACTAATTCCTTTAATCATAGGTTATGAGAATTTTAAGTACCTAAGAAATTATGTAATTAAACACCCATATTTAATTGACAGGTGGCAGAGAAATCGAGCAATTATTTGATTTGTCCAAGATCACACAGCAGATTTTTGCAAAATTGGAATTTGCAAGCTTTCAACTCACAGTCCCGACACCTTATTCAGTTTGCTGCATGGACTGACTTACCTCTTTGATTATCTGAATCCTGCTACACAGAGAGTGTTTATAAAGGATGTGGTTATCATTGGTATTTCATGGAATAAAATTTATTGTCATAAATGTGTGTGTGCCCGTGCACATGTGTATATTGCAAGTTCGGTTCCAGACCACAAAAAAAAGATGAATATCACAACAAAGCAAGTCTATGATTTTTTTAGTCTTCCAGTACATAAAGTTATGTTTAGAGTATACTGTAGTCTATTAAGTGTGAAATAACATTCTGTCCAAAAACAATGTGTACATCTTAAGTAAAAATACTATATTACTAGAAAAAAATGCTACCAATCATCAGGACCTTCAGGAAATTGTGATTTTTTTTGCTAGTGGAGGGTCTTGCCTTAATGTCTATGGCTGCTAACTGATCAGGTTGGTGATTACTGAAGGTTGAGGTGAGTGTGGCAATTTCTTAAAATAAGAACAATGAAGTTTCCCACATCAGTTGACTCCTCCTTTTATGAAAGATTTCTCTGTAGCATGCAATGATTTTTTATAGCATTTTGCTTACAGTAACATTCAAAATTGGAGTCAATATTCTTTTTTTTTTTTTTTTTTTTTTTTTTTTTGAGTTGGAGTCTCACTCTGTCGCCCAGACTGGAGTGCAGTGGCCGCTCCCGGCCACCGCAGCCTCGACCTGCTGGGCTCCGGCGATCCTTCCTCCTCAGCCTTCCGAGTAGCCGGAATTACAGGCATGCGCTACCACGCCCGGCTGATTTTTTGATTTATTGTAGAGATGAGGTCTCGCTGCCCAGGCGGGTCTCGAACCCGCGGGCTCAGGCAATCCACTCACCTCAGCCTCCCAAAGGCGCGGGATTACAGGCTGAGCCACCGAGCCCGGCTTGGAGTCAATATTCTTAAACACTGCTAGTGATTTAACAACTAAGTTTATGGAATATTCTAAATCCTTTGTTGTCATGTCAACAATTCTAACATAGAACCATTACCAAAAGTAGATTCCATCTTAAGAAACCCTTTTATTGACTCTTCTATAAAAGAAAACATCTCACTGATTCAAGTCTTATCATTAGATTGCAGCAATTCAGTCACATCTTCAGGCTCCATTTCTAATTCTAGTTTCTTGCTATTTCTATCACAACTGCAGTGATTTCCTCCGCTGAAGTCTTAATCCCCTCAAAGTCATCCATGAATGTTGGAATCCACTTCCTCTAAATTCTTGTAAATGTTGATATTTTGACTTCTTCCCATGAACTACAAATGTTTTTGATGGCACTGAGAATGAGTCATTCTTCAAAGAAGGCTCTCAATGTATTTTGTCCATATTCATCAGATTAATCACTATATATGGCAATTATAGCCTTATAAAATGTATTTTTTAAATAATAAGACTTGAAAGTCAAAATTAGTTCTTGATCCATGGGCAGAATGAATGTTGTATTAGAAGGTATAAAAGTCATATTAATATCCATTAATCTCTTTGTACTTCTTCATCAGAGTTCTTGAGTGACCAAGTATATTAATGAATAGTAATATTAAAAGGCATCGTTTTTTTATCTGATCAATAGGGCTCAACATTTGGCCTAAAATATTAAGTAAGCCATGCTGTAACCAGATTTCCTATCATTCAGCCTTTGTTATTACATTTATACAGCACAGGAAGAGTAGATTTAGCATAATTATTAAAAGTTTTGAAATTTTCAGAATGGTAAATGAGCATTGGTTTCATCTTAAAGTCACCAGCTGTATTAGCCCCTAACAAGAGAGTCAGCCCATCTTGTGGAGCTTAGAAGCCAGGCATTGACTTCTCCTCGCTAGCAATGAAAGTCTTAGATAGCATCTTCTTCCAACAGAAGGCTGTTTCATTTACATTGAAAGTCTGTTGCTTACTGTGGTCACTTTCATTTATTATCTTAGGCAGATCCTCTAGATAGCTTGCAGTAGTTTTTACTTCAGTACTTGCTGTTTCACCATATACTTTTAGGTTATAGAGAAGGCTTATTTTCTTAAAGCTTATGAACCTCTGCTAGCTTCCAACTTTTCTTTCTTTTTATTTTAAAGATGTGGGGTAAAATTCAGAGTTAGGTATAAACATTGATTATGCAGGTACCCTTGTTGATGAAGTGTACCCCTCCCTTCTCTAGTAGTTTCCATCAAGTGCCAATCTCACCCCACTCCCCTGGCAGTTTCCCACTACTGCCAATACCTTTCTTATAGCATTATGACAATTGGTCAAGGTCTGCTTATGAGTGAGAGCATATGGTATTCTGTTCTTTGTTTCTGTGACAGATCGCTGAGTATGATAGACGCGAAATCCATCCAAGCTGCTGAGAAGTCCATATGTTTGTCCTTCTTTATGGCTGTATAATATTCTATTGTGTATATGTATCACATTTTTTAATCCAGTCCAGCTTTGATGGGCAGCATGATTGGTTCCATGATTTTGCTTCTGTGAATAGAGCTACAACAAACTTACGTGTACAGTTATCTTTTTTGTAGAATGATTTGAGTTCCTCCGGGGTATATTCCCAAAAGGGGAATTGCTGGGTCATATGGATGGTCTATTTCTAGTTCTTTCAGAAATTGCCACACTGTCTTCCAAAGAGGTTGCACTAGTTTGCATTCCCACAAGCAGTGTAGAAGCATTCCTTTTTCTCCACAACCTCATCAGCATCTGCTTTTGTTTGTTTTATTAATGATGGCCATACTTACCGGGGTTAGGTGGTATCTCAATGTGGTTTTGATTTTCATTTCTTTGATGATTAGTGAAGTTGAGCACTTTCTTGTGTGTCTGTTGGCTGCCCATGTATCTTCTTTTGAGAAGTATCTGTTCATGTCTTTTGCCCTCTTTTTTAATGGGGCTGTTTTCTTCCTTTCAGTGCATTTGAGTTTCTTGTAGATACTAGATGTTTGGCCTTTGTCAGATATACAGTTGGCAAATATTTCTTCCCATTCTGTGAGTTGTCTCCCTGCTCTCTTGATGGTTTCTTTTGCTTTGCAGAAGCTCGTCAGTTTGATGAGGTTCCACTTGTTTATCTTATTTCTTATGGTATGGGCACTTAGGGTTCTGATCAGGAATTGATTGCCAGTTCTAATTTCCATAAGGGTGTCTCATGCATTTTCTAAGATTCTTATAGTTTGAGGTTTTATGCTTAAGTCTTTGATCCATTTAGAGTTAATTTTTGTGTCTGGTGATAGGTGGGGGTCCTGTTTCAATCTTCTGCATGTGATCAGTCAGTTTTCCCAGAACCATTTACTGAATAGATTCTCCTCTCCCCAGTGGTTGTTGTTGGAGGCTTTATCAAAGATAAGTTGGCTGAGAAATTGAGGCTTTGCTTCCAGAATCTCTATCCTGCTCCATTCGTCTGTATGCCTGTTCCTGTACCTGTACCTGTTTTGATTACTGTAGCCTTATAGTAACGTTTGAAATTTAGCTTTCAACTTTTCTTCTACAACTTTCTCACTTCTTTCAGCCTTCATAGAATTATACAGAGGTAGGGGTTTTCTCTGGATTAGGACTTGGCTTAGGAGAATATTGTGTCTGGTTTGATCTTCAACCCAGGCCACTCAAGTTTTCTCTATATCAACAATAAGGCAATTTTGCTTTTTTTAAAAAAAATTATTTATGTGTTCCATAGAGTAAGACATTTAATTTCCTTCAATAACTTGTCCTTTGCATTCAAAACGTGGCTGTCTGGATCAAGAGGCCTAGCATTTAGCTTATCTTTCTTTCAACATTCTCACTAACCTTAATCATTTCCAGATTTTGATTTAAAGTAAGAGATGCATGACTCTTCCTTTCACTTGGACAGGTAGGGGCCATTGTAGCGTTATTAATTGGCCTAATTTCAATATTGCTACATTTCAAGAAATGAGGAGGTCTCAAGGGAATGAGAGAGAGATGGAGGAACAGTTAGAACACACACATCTATCAATTAATTAGCTGTCTTATATGGGCATTGCTTGTTGGGCCCCAAAACAACTACCTTAGTATCATCACAGATCATTGATCACAGAACACCATCACCAATATAATAATGATGAAAAGTTTGAAATATTGCAAGAATTAAGAAAATGTGATGCAGAGACACAAAGTGAGTATAAGCTGTTGGAAAAAAATAACACCAATAGACTGCTTGATGTAGATTGCCACAGAACTTCAATTTGTAAAAAATGTAGTATCTGTTAGGCACAGTAAAGGGAAGCACAGTAAAATGAGGTATGTGTCTATAAAACAAGAGAGGGAGAGAAAGAAACTGAGAGAGAGAACAGCATTTTAGAAGCAATCGAAGTGATTAATATTTTAAGAGGTAAGGGAAAATAGTAAAACTTTCAATCTGGCCAAGTGCATGTTTTCTCACAAATATTTGCTGTAATTAGCTAAGTAACATATTTACACCTCAAATTTTCAGAGAAAAATTTTGTTTATTCCTGACTAAACTAGTGGGAGTCAAATACAGATATGAAGTTTTTCTGTTTCCTGCACTTATCATTTCCATTGAAAATATATATATATTAGGTTAGAGTGCCTTGTATCCTTTATGAACACTTGTCAAAAACATCAAGGAGCTTCAGAATCAATTTATTTAAATAATTACCTTCTGGTAGTTTTTGATTTTACATTTATCTGATATATTACAATATTGAGATGAGACTTTAGCATCAGAAATAATAATCAGAATTTCCAGAGAATATTTGAAGGCATTGATTTACTAAATGCAGATAAAATTATTATTCTAAATGTCTTCTGTACTTTGACCTGAAATGAAGTAGTTAAATTATGGTAATTTATATTACCATCTGTCATATCTAAAGTACACTCAAGGTGACATTTTCCTACTGTTTGGTTTCTTGTTCTTTCTTAAATGTTATTCTGAATTCCAGGTAGCTGTAATTTGTTTTCCTCTCTCATCAGAATGGAAGTATTTTGTGGTTACAAGGAATTAGCTTATTTTGTCCTTGAACAACACCTTTTCCTCTATTCCATGTTCTCTCTTTCCACACACACAAGCACAATATTAGCACATTGTTTAATACAGTAAATATATTTGATACAAAAGTATTGAGTTCAATTCCACAAGTTATCTAATATAGAATTCATAGTTGTGGGAATAATAATTTCTACATGGGTGGGTCAACAAAAACAAAATCAGTTTGTCCAAAATGATTGAATGAGTTGAGATCAAGCTGCTATTTAAGTAGTCACATCAGTAGAGTTTAGAAGATCTGCTCTGAACTGCTAGAGAATAAGACACCCTGGACTTGGTGATTCAAGGTCAATCTCCAAGGGAAAGTGATTACCAATCAAAGTGGAAAAGAGGGAGGGCAATGTGGAATCAAGAAGGTAGAGCTCTCTAGCACCTTAGATACTTTTTTCCCCTCTATTGTATTGTTTGAAGGTTTTGTGTGGGGTGGGGGAAAGTGATATGTGAGTTTGCATGTGTGCACGTGTGCGTGTGTGTGTGTGTGTGTGTGTGTGTGTGTGTGTGTGTGTGTGTGTGAGAGAGAGAGAGAGAGAGAGAGAGAGAGAGAGAGAGAGAGAGACAGGCAGAGAGAGAGAAAGAGAGAAAGACACAGAGAGACACACAGAGACAGAGGTGGAACTACTCTTTTTCCCCAAAAATAAGACACTGAAGATTGTCTCCTCCTTACTCTGTCATAAGGTAATTAGTCATTTTGAGGAAATATGGAAATATGTGGGAAAGGAATCCAGGAAGTTGACCTGAGTCTTGGAGTGAAATGTCTGCTGTTAAAAAGTGAACATTTTATTTAATAACTTGAACTTGGATTTGGCAAGGAATAAATCCATAAAGTGCTTCTGATTGTTTTTGTTAAGCCTCAGTTATTTTTTTAATGTACAACACAATCCTCTTCCTGCCAGAGATTATAACTATCATTTTATACCTATGTCCCTTGAAGGAAATAAATATTTCTTTGAGATTCCTCTGTATTGCTTCTTTTATCTGCAAGGGAGAGGTACTATTTCTGGTAACATATAAGCTGCTTCCATTTTTTGTTCTCTGGGTAAATTTAGCAAGGTTGATAATCTTTCAAATTTTTCCTACAGTCCTTGCTCTCATATATTTATCCCTGTCCATCTAAATATGAACTGACGTGTGTTTAGTGATACATGCACAACATTGCAAAATCCCAAAATTTCCTCCATTTTTGTTAAAACTAAGGTCCAGAAGTTTAAATGTAACTTTGGAAGTGCTATTTAATTGGGTGAAGAAATGTGTGAGGCTAAAATTGAGAATATGAAACCAAGAAACTTTACATTTTATGCAGACATTTTCATGGGAAGAATAGCATATTTTAATTAATGTAAGCAGCAATTGTGACACTACTTGACTATGCTTATGGGAGAACACCTACCAGATTAACAGATCAGAATTGCTTTCAAGAGCAAAGATGGTGATAACCAAAGTGTTTAGCCAGAGACTAAATTATTTAATGATTTCAGGAGGCCACACAATGTGCAAAAAGGGACTAAGACTGTGAGCCAGAACTATGGGTTCTACTTCAGAGTCTGACCCCGACTTATTGAATGATGCTGATTTAGTCACTTAACTTCTCTGGGCTTCAACTTAATGGTAAAATAAAATGGTGAAACTAAATAATCACTATCATCCTCTTTAGCTTTGACATTAAACAATTATCTAAATCCCAGTGGAGATTTTCTGTCTTCATGTTACTTCACCCAAACCTATGGGATGATGTTACCTAGGAACTCTGTTTTCAGTGTCTCATAACTCAAAAACAGATTAGGTGAACAAAGGCTATTTTTTTTAGTCTGGGATTTAAAGAGAAACAAATGACTTGTTACTACATAATTTTCAATATACAGAACAAATGCCCATAAGGGACAAATCCTTAAACATGGCCAACCAGATCATCATATATCTGAAAGATGCAAGTATTCTTATGCAAAAAGCACTGTCTTCTAAGTCAAAAATCAATACTCTGGGTCTATTAAGAGAGGAAAGGAAAGGATGAAGAAGACAACTCAGCAAAAAGTCTCAGTTCTTAAAAATTTGTCATTGGCTATTCTTAAACCTTTATTCAATACAACTTTCACATCATCACTGTAGTTCACAACCTAATCAAATTATATGTGCATTATTCTACCAAACTTCTAGCTACCCTTTGTTTCAATCTTTCTCCTTTATTCCCAGCCTGCATCATACCATCAAACAATTCTTCCCAAATGTTTATTTGCATAATTTTATCCACTCTTGATTAAGAACATCCATTGATTAATTTCTAATTAAATAAATCTCCTTCATTGAATCAACATGACCTACAATTGATATGTTACCTTATTCCTGTTAACCTCATCACATTCTTCTTCTGAAACATAACTGTCAGCTCTGACAAGATTTGCTTCATTAATCCCATGATCATATTATGTTTACTCATGCTCTGTGTTTTGCTTAACAGTGTCTGTGCTCCATTTTTGAAATATTTTCTCTCCTAACCCATTGGCATCATGTTCTTCTAAACCTAGCTTTTGATGCTTTACCTTTGAGAAGCTTTCCTTAATTTTTTAGTTAACACATGATCATTGTATCTATTTATAGGGTACTATTAAGTTTCAATATATACAACATGCAGTGATCAAATCAGGGTAATTAACATATCCATCACATCAAACATTTATCATTTGCTTGTGTTCAAGACAATGAAAATCTTTTTTCTATTTAAAGATATATAATAGGGTAGGGGAAGATGGTGGTCAAGCCAATGGTACTATGCAAGTCCCAGTGTGAGTGAGTGAGTGTATGGAAAATTTTGTCAACGTTGGTGAGTGAGTGGGCATGTGAGTGACTGTCTGAGCGAAGGCTAGGCAGCTAGCAGCCAGGGCTCTCCTGGTGCAGCGGCTAGTGCTGCAGCTGCTTGTCTTGGACCCTAGTGTTTCCTGGATGCAGAAACTGAGTGCCATTTCCTTTTTTAAATTTTAAGAAAAACCCTTCCTGGGAAGAAAATGCTGGGAGAGACTGGCTAAGTAGGGGCTCATGAGAAAGTGGTCAGGGCCCTGGTACAACAGCTGATGCTGCAACTTCTCTGCTTGGTCCCTGGCAATTCCCAGGTCACAGAAGCAGTGTACCATTTTTTTTCATGCCCCCGCCCCTCCATTTTTTTTTAAAGGACAAAAGTTTTCCTGTGTAGAAGCAGTGGGGAGAGACTACTGCCCCAGGCTCTGCTTCACCACTACAGCAGGAGAGACTGCTGGGTCCAGGCTTTCCCTCACCACTTCGGCACCTGGCCAGGCACTGGCTGCAGGGACTGTGGAGGGAGTCCAGAGACAGAGTCCCTGGAAGAGGACAAAAGAGGCATCTAGCCACCATCTTGAACACAGGGCAGGAAAGTGCTCCAACTTGCTTACCATGGAGCAACAGACATGGTCTCTGTGACTGGCAGATCAACTGCTCATGTGTTGATCATGACCCAGAGGGAATATCCTGAAAGCACAAACTTTGGAGGGACCTGATGAGTGCTGAGTCCCAGGTGCCCCACCCCCTACCCTGATCCAGCCATGGGACAAAGGGTGTGGCCAGAAAAGGATGAAGAAAACCTCCAAAGAGATCTGTGGTGAGTCTGGGACTGACCCCAACCCCCATCTCCCAGCAGTCCTCTGAACATCATACCTACACAGCTGGACCATGACTGAGAGGGACAAACCCAGGCAGAGCCTGGATGTCAGTCACAATAGGAGAACTCCATTCCAAGATAGGCCTGTCTGGGGCATCCCCTGGGAGTACACACCTCCACTGCCGTTCCTCCTTCTCTGATTCAGACACTGGAGAAAGTGAGAGGTGGGAGCACTGCAGGAGAGACCAGATAACAAAAACAATTACAGAACCTGCCACAAGAGGGCAGATATTTTTAAAAACTTATTTTAATTTTTTCTTTAATCTTTTAAAATTTTTCTTGAAAGAAATTGTAGAGAAATGTCCCATGCTCATGGATTGGAATAATTGACATTGTTAAAAATGACCATATTACCCAAAGCAATCTACTGATGCAATGAAATCTCTATCAAACTGCCAGTTTCATTTTTCACAGGATAAGAAAAAAAAATCCTAAAATGCATATGGAACCAAAAAGGAGATAGAATAGCCAAAGAAATGCTAAGAAAAAAGAACAAATCTGAAGGCATCACATTTCTTGACTTCAAACTATATTAGAAGGCTGTAGTAACCAAATCAGCATGGTACTGTTACAAGCAGACTCATGGATCAATGGACCAGCTTAGAGAATCCAGAAATAAACCAAAATACCTACAACCAAATGATCTTTGATGGGGTAGAAAAAAATACTGGGGAAAATACACCCTATTCAACAAATGTTGCTGGGAAAATGGATAGCTACATGTGAAAAAATGAAACTTGATTCCTATCTCTCTACACATACAAAAATTAACTCAAGATGGATTAAAGACTTCAATATCAGACTTGAAAACATAAAATTGCTAGAAGAAAACCTGGGAGAAACACTTCTAGACATTGGCCTAAGCAAATAATTTATGGCTAAAACCCCAAAAGCAAATGAATCTAAAACAAAAAATAAACTAGTGGGAATTAATTAAACAAAAAAACTTCTTCCAAGCAAAAAAAAAAAAATGATCAACATAACAACTCAGCAACCTAAACAATGGGAGAAGAAATTCTCAATCTACAAGGACAAATATTCAGGGTCGACAAACAACTCAAATCAGCTAGATAAGAGCAAATGACCCCTTTAAGAAATGGATTGATGATATGAGCAGACAGCTCTCAAAAGAAGATATACAAGTGGTCAACAAGCATACGAAAAAGTACTCAGCATCACTAATCGTCAGGGAAATGTGAAAACACTTCAATGAAATACCACATTACACAAGTCAAGATAGCCATTATTAAAACATAAAAAGAATAGATGCTGGCATCGATGCTGAGAAAAAGGAATGCTTATACACTGTTGATGGGAGTGTAAATTAGTACAAACTCTATAGAAAGCGGTATGGAGATGTCTTAATCAACTGAAAGTAAATCTACCATTTGATCCCACAATCCCTCTACCAGGCATCTACACAATGAACCACAGGTCATTATATTAGAAAGACACCCACACCCACTGCATGTATATTGCAGCACAATTCACAATAGCAAAGAAACAGAATAAGCCTAAATGCCTATTACCAATCAATGGATAACAGAAATATATTGTACACCATGGAATATGATTCAGCTATCAAAAAGAAAGAAATAATGTCTTTTGCAGAAACTTAGATGGAATTGCAGAACATCATCCTCAGTGAACTAATTCAGGAATAGAAAACCAAACACTGTATGTTCACACTAATAAGTGGGAGCTAAACTAGGGGCAGACAAAGACATTGATAATATTATCCAGGACACCAGAAACTTAGAAAAAGGAAGTAGGAATGGGTGTAGGGTCAAAAAAATCATCTGTAGGTACAATGTGCACAGGGTGGGTGATGAGTACACTTGAAGCCCTGATCCAAATTATTTGTACCCAACATAGTTATTGAAATTTTAAAAAATTTTTTAAAAGATTTAAAAAACTAAATTATGCCTGAGACTTTACTAAAGAGTAAAAAAATTATTTGATTATTTGTTAGTTCATCTCTTTTTAAATATTTTTCCTTTGTGCATGAGGGTATATGTGAGGGTTTGTTGTACATCCCCCAATTTTTTAAATCTTTTTTTGCTTTACTTTTTCTGTTTCTTTCTTCTTTTGTTTGTTATTTTCTGTTTGTGTGTGTATGTGAATGATTGAATGTTCATCTTTCAATTTTGTTGTTGGTTTATTTTTGCTCTTTTGTTCTTCTGGGTTTTTTAAAAAATATTTTATAGTTTAAGGTGTGTGTCAGGGTTCAATCTGAATTCATTTTTTCATGGTCTTTCTGTTTTTCTTCTCCATTCACTTAGTGCTAAGCATGTGTGTGTGTTCAGTCTTCTTGGTTTTCTGTTGTTGTTTTTTGTTTTTTTTCACTTTGTTGCTATTCCTCTTTGTTTGGGGGAGTGTGTGTATGTCTGTGTGTGTATTAAATTGTCTTTTGTGTTGGTTTTTGCGTTGCATTGTGATATAGAGTGGTGGTGGGGAGTGAGTCTCAGGGAACACATACCACAATTAGTGAACACTGTAATTTGCAAGTAGCTTCTGAATCCTAATGCCCCATCCCCTATTTTATTCGACTTTCAAAAACTAAAAGAGACAGCAAAACTTCCCACTCATCATTGTATTCCAAAATAGAACAATCTAGAGCCCAGATCAGGGAAGAATAGAGGGCTGAGCAAACATCAGATGGGAAAGCCTCTCACATTGACACTGAATAATTGAACTAAAGAGAAAAACAAGAGATCTGTCACAAATGAGGAAAAACCAAAGGAAGACCACAGGCAATTTTGAATGTAACAAAGAGAAAACTCCTGAAAAATCAGACCTTGGTACCCAAACATGGAAGTCATCAGCAACTGGCCCCTGACTATGACAGGGATTAGAGAATAGAGGGAAAGAGTGAATATGACTTAAGAAAGACAAGCTGCAACAATGAATGAAAGAGCTTGTAACAGAGACTTTGGAAATAAAAAAAATTAATCCAGGAAATTAATAACAAGATGCCAGGGAAAGTAGAAATAATCTAGCTGAAGAAAGAATCTCAGAACATGAAGACCAGAACATGGACTTAACCCAATCTGTAAAAAACATAGAAAGAAGACTCAGAAAGAAAGAACAAAGACTACAAGAGATAAGTGATTATATCAAGAGGTCAAACCTATGCCTGATTGGAATCCAAGAAGAAGAAAGGGAAACAGAGAGCAACTTAGAGCAAGTATTCCAGGAGGTAATCCAAGAAAACTTTCCACATCACACCAGAGATGTGACCAGCCAAACACAAAAGATACAGAGAACTCCCACAAGACATCAAATGAGAAGACCAACCCCAAAATGCATAGCAATTCACCTACAAAAAGAAGACACACAAAAAAATTCCTAAAGGCAGCAAGAGAGAAAGGTCAGACTATCTACTGGGGAAAACCAATCAGAATAGCAGCAGACCTACAAGCAGAAACACTGCAAGCAAGAAGGGACTGGAGTCCAATATTCAATGTCCTCAAAGATAAACAATTTCAACCAAGAATTTCCTACCCAGCCAAGCTCAGCTTCATCAGTGATGAAGAATTAAATCCTTCCCAGACATCCAATCCATAAGAGATTATGCAGCTTCCAGACCAGCTCTACAGGAGACACTTAAAAAGGTATTGTGCACAGAATAAAGAAAAAATAAAGAAAAAGAATGACCACACACTTCCCAAGAGAACAGCAGAGCACAGAATCAAGAAAGAATACAATGCAACAAGAAACTTGAAAACACACACATACATCAACCCCACAGCCAAAAGAAAACAAGCAAACAAAGAAAAAACTTTATAATAAACTCTTGACAGGGTTAAACAATCTCATTTCAATAATGAGAATGTGAATGAACTAAATGCACCACCAAAAAGACACAGAACAGCAAACTGGATAAGAAACCATTACCTAATTATTTGCTCCTTCCAGGAAACTTATCTCAACACAAGGGATGCACACACACTCAAAATTAAAGAATGGAAAATGAGTTTACAGGCAAATGGATCACAAAAGAAGGCAGGCAACATGATCTTAATATCAGACAAAACAACCTTTAAGCTATCAAAAATGAAAAAAGATGCAAAAGGACACTCCATAATGATAAAAGTTTCAATCCATCAACAAGAAATATCCATCCTAAACATATAAGCACCCAACATAAGAGCACCAGCATTTACAAAGCAACTACTAAGTAAACTACAAAAGATATTGACTCTAAAAATATATAATAAATCATTGTTGTTAATAGTCATCTTACACTGCTATAAAACATAGAACTTATTTCTACTATTTAGACATAATTTTGTATCCTTTAACCAATCCTTCTTTGTCCCCCATACCCATGCCATCCTCTAGTAACCACTATTGCACTCTCTACTTCTATAAGCTCAATCTTTTTAACTTCTGCATATCTGCTCATACTCAGATGACTACACTAACTTCTGTGAACTTGGTGTTATAGCTCATACATTGGGTTGAATTGTCTTAAATTATGCAATTTTTTAAAAAATTGCATATTAATTTTAAAACTTCAAAAAATGCCAATAAGTGAAAAGAAAAAACTTGAGCATTTCACACCCTAGAAGAGGATTTCTCAAGCTATAGTGTACAGAAGAATTACTTGGGTTACTTATTAAACCTTGAGTCCCTACCCCCAGATTTTATGATTCAGTAAGGTTATGATGGAATCTGGGATTCCAAATGTTTCAAGGCGTACCAGTAACCTCCAGACTGCACCATGTGAAACTATGCAAGTCAGGGGTCCACCCTTATTATACTTCTTCAGAGAATTTATCATTGTTTGAGGGTGCATGAAAACAAGGCCGCTACCTGTCTTGTTCACCACTGCATCATACAAGGTTTTGCAGGTGTTTGAAAATATTTTAGGAAAGCTGCATAACTGAATACTACATTTTTTCATTCGTAAGTGGCCCTTGGACTTTCATCACAATACTACAAGAGAGGGATTGGCAGTAGCAGGACACTGCCAGGGAAGGGTGGGAGCACATAACATTACTAAGGGTACTTAATCCCTGATCCTAAACCAGGAGAAGTGAAGACCAGTTGGAGGCTCAAACTTCACCTGCACGAAGACAACTTATGTTCCTTATCCTGACTTGCACCCCACATTTTTACAATAAAATAAAGAAAAAAGTTAGACAACACCCCTCCCCAGAAAAGAAAATACTTTGGACAGAAATGAATGAATTTTTTAATAATTAATTTCTTTTTCCTAATTACAACAGTAATTAATTATTGTGGAATAAATGAAAACATAGAGTACAAAAATATATAAAAAACAAAACCTATTACCTAATTCATTCACTTCATTTTCCTCCTTGCCTCTGAAGTAATTAGTGAAAGCCTGGGTTTTGTATCCCAGCCCATATTCTCCGAATTGAATGAATTTGCTAAGTTATGGACTAGTGGAAGTAATCACACTACCAGAAATAATAGTTATTAATATTTCCATATTTTTTTTGCATCTTACGGTGTTAAATTTAGCAGGGAACTCACAGAACCTAAAGTTTTACCCCTCATTGAAAAGATTTAAAAAACTTGAGGTTCATAAAGAAAAAAAAATGGTAACTTTAATATATATGTGAATGAAGACCCATCAGAATTTAAATTAGATATGGCAGACAAGAGCAGTAATAGAGAAATCAAAAATAATTTTGAGACTGTCAGTCTAGAAGAATAGGTGAATTATGGTGCCAATGATGATAAAAGCCAGAGTAGTATCTGGGAATGAATTGAATTTCTTCTTTGACAAGTTAGATCTCAAGTGTCAGAAATTCATAAAAAGGGATTTAGTAAGAATTTAACTGAAGGTAGTATTGCAAAGTGGAGAACAGGGACTGGTCTAGGGATATAAATCAAACATTTTAGTTCCAGCTCTGCCACCAACTGTCCACACTGTCTTAGAAAGCTATAGTTTCTCTGAGTCTCAAGTTTCCTCATCTGCAAATATAAATAATGTCTCCTCTTCTTACTATACAAAGAGATAAGATGGGGCACAAAAATGTATGTAAAAGCTCTTATGATATAAAATATGAAAGTTGTTTATAATTAAGTACTCAGTTGAATCCGAATATATGGGAAAGCACTTTGTGAATTGTAAAGAAGTAATGATGATTACTGTTACTTTTGAGTATCCATCTAGTGTTATGCTAATAACCATATGAAACGACCTGAAGAGACATAATTATGGCCTTTCAGGGTATTTGCAGTTATCCACCATATCTAAGCACATAGGCAATTGTCAAAAATGACTATATTTAACATCTATAAACCTTTCAATTCTTATGTATTTATATGTGTATGCATGTGTGTGTGCCTGAAGTTGCCAGTCATTCTTGAGAAATTATAATCTAGTCTTTCATGCTTAGTTCTCTGAGATTATCTCTATTCTTTAGCCCTTAGTCCTAAGGATATTTTGTGCTACTTCTTAAACTGCTGTTATAAAAAATATTTTATGTGCCCAATGAAGTTGAAGGGGTAAGATATCCTTCTGTATCTTTTTTTTTTTTTTTTTGAGTTGGAGTCACACTCTGTCGCCCAGACTGGAGTGCAGCGGCCGCTCCTGGCCACCGCGACCTGCTGGGCTCCGGCGATCCTTCCGCCTCAGCCTTCCGAGTAGCCGGAATTACAGGCGCGCGCTACCACGCCCGGCTAATTTTTTGATTTATTGTAGAGATGAGGTCTCGCCTGCCCAGGCGGGTCTCGAACCCGCGGTCTCAGGCAATCCACTCACCTCAGCCTCCCAAAGGCACGGGATTACAGGCTGAGCCACCGAGCCCGGCTCATTTTTTTAATAATAATGTTCAGCTGTTTTTTAATACAGACAAATAGGAATTCAACACAATGAATCTTTATTGCTTCACATGAAAGCCTCCCTTTTCCTGTTCTTACCTTCCCAACATCATCTTGAATGAATTGAAGACAACTGGGCCTTGTAACATCTTAAAGGTATATCCTAAGTTTCTTCTTTCTTCCCTACTTCTTTCCCTCCTCTCCTTTAAGAAATATGACCACAATTACACTCTCTCTATCAGCAGAATATACCTAACCTTGAATTGTACCCCACATCTTTATAATAAAAAGAAAAGAAAATGCTTTATGCTGTTCTATGGTTCCCTGTGTTCAGTCTAGCCTAAATTTGCTGAATAACTACTGTGTGCAAGGTCCTGTGATAGTTTGCATAAAATGACATACAAATAATGAACTAGCATTTGTAGCATCTATGATGTGCTAGTCACTCTGCCAGATTTTTCCAACATTCATGGAAGATGAGAAACTCGTCCAAGATCCTTCCCTTCAAGACATCAACTATGGTTGGATAGACAAAGCTCATAAATAGTTTTCAAACATGGAATAGTGATATGAGATAGTATGTAATTATGGATTGATGAGGCATGGAAAACCCTTATGAGATTTAGTAATTGGGAGAGGCTTTGGGGAGAAATTATACCTGTGATGAGTGTTGAAGAATGTGTAAATTTGTATAGTCATAACGAAAAGAGAAGGTGCTCCAAGAGAAAAAAGAAGGGTGGTAAGAGTTGACATTGTGTGTTCAATGAGAAAAAGTACATGAATAGATAAGAAGCACCTCCTTGGAAAGAAATATGAACGAGTCACACTTTGGAGGGCTTGAAAATTCTACTGGCAATAAGGAGGGCAATCAAAGCAGTTTTTAAATCATATTTTAATAAACATTCATTCAGTAATTATTTCTTGAGAGCCCACTCTGTGTAAGGCACACTATAACATGATGAAAACAGAGAATATTAAATATGATGGCAGTGTGTGGGATATATAGAGCAAACAGACAGGTGATTAGAAAGCCATTTATAAATCTGTTGCCACAATCCAGTCATTAATTGTTTTAAAAGAATGGCCCAGGCTGCTAAGTGTCAAAAGAAAAGGAAGGAAGGAATTCTGGGTACATTTTCAAGGGAGAATAGATTGGACTTGGTCACTCTATAGCTGCAGGAGGGCTAGTGGCAGGGAAGGAAAGGTATTGTGTAAAGCCTCTTCAAGTTTTTGAGTTTGGGTGACTAGAAAATATGAATGAAAATGGGCATATTGGGAATGTATACTAGTTTAGAAGTAGGGGCTCCAGGATTAAAAGGAAATTCTGGGCATTTTGTTTGAAGTAAAAGCGAATCTTCTCAGTGGAGATATCTGGTAGGTAGATGATGCTACAGTGCTAGAAGAAATTGGGGCACTATCCCTAGCTCAGACCATGAGCTCTTAAAGATCAAGCTCACCAATCATCTGAAAAAGTGATTATCATATACCACTATAATACTGCCATGTGAGAATGCTACCAGTGATGATAATATTGAGTGCAGGCATCTTGCCTTAGCCTTAGCCTTAGTATAATCAGGATTCATCTATAAGCAACTACATTATCATTCTGAAGTTAATGTTCATTTATCCCTGATCTTTCCTTCCCTCCTATCTACTTTACATTCTGGTTAAGAGCATTAAATAGTAAGAACATTTAACATAAAACTTATCATTTTGACAGTTTTTAAAAGTACAATACCGTATTGTAAACTATAAGCACAATGCTGTACAACAGATATCTAGAATTTATCAGTATTGCATAACTTTACCTAATTGAATTACTATTTCTCATTTCTCCTCCCCCAATCCCTGGCAACCACCATTCTACTTTCTGCTTATGAGTTTGACTATTCTACATGCCTCATACAAGTAGAATCAATGTTTTTATAATAATAAAATACAAAAACCAAGAATACCATTTCAAGGCTGAAAAAACTCTTTAAGAGGCTCTCTATTGGCCAGGTTGAGGAAATTTGAGCATTACTAAGAAAAATGGCAGCAGTGACTAGAAACATATAAATATAATAAAATTTATGAGTTCATAATGATACCTAAACTAAACACAATAAAAATAAAATTACAAAATAAATAAGGTAAAATCATCCAAAAAGTGAGAACACAAAGAAGAAAATTACATTCATAGTCACACATCACATTTCCTTTTTAAAAGCACCCTACATAGTGTCTCAGAGCATAATTGACAATTTAGATTATAATCCACTTAACCATTTGCACATGTTTTAGTAACTAGGGTACATCATATACTCTCAGAGGCAAAAATGTCATTTGTTGAGCAATTATTTTTAATAAGAATTGAACACCCAAGCACTTCTTGTCTATAACTAAGAAATTAAATTTTCTAGTGTTTGCAAGTATGGAGTCCTGAAAGTTTGTAGCAAAGAGTAATATTTTTATTTCTTACAGAGAAGAAAATATAGCATAATACAAAGAGCATTGTTACAGGTTCCACAGATCTGAAATTTATACAATGGTCTGCTATTTTTAAAGTATATTACCTCAGAGAAGACTTCCTCACCCAAAGGACAGTTTCATGATCCCTTCTAGCACTAACATTTTACAAGTTAATGATACTTATCTCTGAAAAATACTTTCAGTTCACTGTGGTATGTTTATTTATTTGAACATTTAAAAAAATTCCTTTGGAATCCCCATGAGTATAGACTTTAATAATTTCTATTATGTCATCTTCTCAAATTGATCAACTAATTCAATCATGTAATTTTCTATTTAGTAGGGAACAAATAGGGTGGGAATAAGACCTAGTGACTTCTACTTGCACATGAGAGTAAAATGTTATGTAACAACCAGACAACCATTATTAATAAAATCTTTTTGCACTTGGGATTCTTATTTTCCTTTATATTATCTATCTCAGCTAGTGGACTCAAAGTGGCCACTTCAAAGTTGCCTGATAAAATGTATCATTAGGAAAGAAAAAAACATTTTCATATGTGACAATTTTGTACTTGCGGATATAGTGTAGCCTTAATATTATGAAAAACTTTGAATAATAGTGTGGATGGCAAACTGCTTCAATAGTGCACATAGAGAATTTATTGTCTGTCTTAGTATCTTATTAATAATATATGAGGCAAACCAGAATGCATTCGTAAATGAGGATCATTGGGAAATCTTTGTTCTAGATTTTCCAGTAATAAGCAAGCTCAGATAATTAAAATAATGCTGTTGATTACACTCAAGTCCAGGAATCAAGAGAGTGGAACATGTGAGTGCCTGTTGCCACACCCTTGCATTTTTATACATTCATACTTCCATTCAATAAATAGTTATTTAGTACCTACTTCTACAGTGTCTTTATGTTGTGTGAATTGGAAATCCTATTGTAGAGCTTATGCAGTCATTTCTGAATGCAAAGGAGGTGGCTGACTGAACTCCCAGTAAATGTCTATTTTATTTACTTGTTTGCTTGCTCACTTATTTCTCCTTCAACTTTAATGTAATAACTGGGAGGATAGGGTTTCTGTCTGTCTGTCTGTATCTTTAGCATCTAGAATGGTGCCTGTCACATAATAGATGTATAATAACTGATTATTGCCTGGTCAAATGAAAAAATGAATGTATAAAACTGAAAAAATTGCTATTTTTGCCCTAGCTGCCCCTATTCCCTTCTGTTCCAATGAGATAATATTCTCAACAGATAACAGACTGAAGGGCTAAGGAAATAGCATTTTTCTAATAAGGAGACAATAAAGATACCACAGTTTTTCTTATTACCTATTCAGAAACTTAAAAGGGATGTCAGAATCACTGTGTCAAATCTAGAAAATTCTTAAAAATTCAACGAGCATTTATGCTGTTTCTACTCAGGCATCAATTTCAGAGCAAAAGGAGCTGTGTGAGATTTGTAATCACATAAGGAGTGTCATTTTAATGCATTTAAGCTAAACCTTTGTACCCTTCTCTGTGAAGTTAGGGTGGTAGAAAGTCTAGAGGTCTACAAGTATTGCTTCAGAAATATGAATTTTTTTCAGATCTCTTTTTTCAATTTTTTAATTTTAATTTTAATTTTAAAGATGAGGGATACAATTCAGGATTAGACACACAAGTGGTCACCATACAGGTAAAGTTTGGGCCTCCCTTTTGTCCCCACTTCGCCTGGTTTCAGATCAGGTACCCTTATTGATATTGTGCCCTCCCAACCTCCCTGGCAGTATCCCGCTACTGCCAATCCCTTTCTTAGAGTATTATGGTAAATGTTCAGGGTCCACTTATGAGTGAGAACATGTGGTACTCTGTTCTTTTTTTCTGTGATAGATCACTGAGTGTATAGACTCTAAATATATATAGCAACTGTGCCTTGTGGCTTAGCTGCCAATCTGTTGTTGGGATAGATGTAGAAATAGCAGTTTACTAATTGGCTATCATAAGGCGGTAGGGGTGAATTAGAGGAGGAATCAGCTGTTCTAAAATCTATGAAAAAGGACTTCACTTAGATCGCTGGAAATTGCCATTCTTGTTAAACTCCCATGAGATTCAAATATTCTTGAAAATGTACAATAAAATGAATTGTGATACTGTGAATTTGAACAGGAGTTTATGTGAAGGACTTCTAAATAACTTGGGAGTTATCTTATTTATTTACAAACCAAAAAGAAGGGACATCAGTTCTGTACCCAATGTGTTAAGGATGTGCTAAAACAGTCCTATAATACTATGGTGTTCATGTATAGCCACAGTTCTTGACCTTATTTCTTACTCTTCACACAAACATGTTAATGACTATTTTATTCTTACTAATTATGGTTAGTTTTACCATTACATAGATGACATTATGAAGTAAAAATTAAATGGATGAGTTTAGAGTTTGCTAGATGTCGAAAAAGCATTTGACTGTGATAAGATTTTTATCTATTTCAAATTTTTAACAGGTTTAGACTCTCGAATCATTTTCTTGTTTAGCTGCAATGCTTTAATTTCCTTCCTTCCTTCCTTCCTTCCTTCCTTCCTTCCTTCCTTCCTTCCTTCCTTCCTTCCTTCCTTCCTTCCTTCCTTCCTTCCTTCCGGCAGCGTTTCACTCTGTTGCCTAGGTTAGAGTGCAATGACACAATCAAAACTCACTGCACACTCAAACTCCTGGGCTCAAGTGATCCTCCTGCCTTAACTCCTTCCAAGTAGCTGGGATTACGGTGGGCACCACCACATCTGGCTAAGTTTTCTATTTTTTTCATAGAGACAAAGTCTTGCTATGTTACCCAGGCTGGCCTACTGTAATTTTCTAATGGTAGTTTTATAGTTGGCATCTCAGTATAATAACTTCAAGGTCTTCCAAAGTACCAGTAAAAATTTATGACTTCTTATGCTCTCTTATGCAAGTAAAAGAATAGTGGGCAATCAAAAAGTATGGCCATTTAAAAATTCTTTAGACTTAGGGAAACTAGTCAATATGAAAGCTCTGGCTTAGAATAAAGATAAGTTTATTGATTATGCTGAAATGTCCATTTTTACTGGCCAATTTTTTTTTAAAGAAGAGTTTATTTAAAAGTAAATGAGAGAGAGAGAAAGAGAAGGGAGAGAGAAAATTCACCTCCCCAAGATGGAGGAGGGGAACAAAGCCAGGAAGCGTGGCGACAGTCATAGCTCAAAGCCCACATGGTTATACCAGAGTCTAGCAAGGCAATGGCCAGGCCATTTTTTTTTATCAGTAATTGATTAACATTTTAATCTCAGGATACAGAATGACAGCAATATTATTTACAATTTATTTTACTACTTCAGGATGGTTTCCAAATTTTCCTTTTTTTCATGATGCCTTGAGAAAACCATTTCTTGTGATACTTAAGGAAAATGAGAAATGTGCAAGTTTTTCTCTTTAAAGATGGCTATAATGTTTACCTCACTTATGAACAAAGTCCATTGTGATGTAATCCATTAGTGCCTTAACCTTGTGGAGAAGAGTTAAAACTTTGGAAAGAAAAATAATGTCTCAGATAAATCATTTTGATGACTCTATCCTTGAAAAATGTTGACTCTGTATATATTGCACAACACACATTTAAAAAGAGCTAAGTTTGGACCAGGCATAACTGTAGTGCATCAGTTAAAGGGCTTATGCTCTAGGCCTTTTTATATCTTCATCTAAATATGCAAAATACCAAAAATTCAGTGTCTAAAACCAAATTGTAATATGGACTTTATTAAAGCCAAATGAGAAAAATAAATATTGATAAATCTTAAAACATTGTCCTCACAAATTAGTATTCAATGTTCATGCAGCCTACTTTAAAAGAATGATCTGCCATTTTTGTTCTCACTTGCAATGATAACTGCAAACACATCTATCACACTATGCCTTCTTGGTAATTTATAATCAATTAAGCCAGAGGCTAGGTATAATTGTGCTTAAACCCCTCTAGTGTAATCAATATGGGGGGACCCAAAAAACCCCCAAAATGCATTTATTAAAAATAGTGCATTTACTCTAACATAGTCAAACTTCAGTCACCTTCAAAGTTTCTGCTTGATGAAATACACCTATCAGGATGCTTTTCCCATGGCTCAAAACAGTTTTCCCACTCGTCAATTTTGTTATCTTTTAGTACCTCCACTGGGTTTTTTTGTTTGCTTGTTAGTTTCTTTCACATCTTCTACATTAGCAAAATGTTTTCCTTTGAGTACTTTTTTCATCAGGGGAACAACAAAATAGGGAAAGGGGAGAGTGGGGCACACGAGTCATGCTGATTTTGGTCAAAAACTGCTGAATATTCAGCATGGTGCAGGCAGGTGCATTAATAAATTACCCATTAGGAAATTGGCAAACTCTCTGAAAAAATCTTGTAAAAAAATTCCCTGAAGCAGAACGCATCCTCTCACAACCATGCTAGCTGGTATACTGATGTCAATGGGTTCCTAGAACAGTTACCTAGCGGAGGAGGCCTGTACTAAAAGGGGCCTGCCCTTCAAAAAATAATTCTGATTTTTGGGAGTTTCTCCTCATATTACAAAGGCATTATTCTTCTTCCCACCTCCCTCGTGTTCTCTGGATTTCACTACTAAGTCAGGTTATTCTGCCATCACTGAAAGTTTCCACACATTTACGAATAAGGTATGTACACTGATTTTTATACTTTAGGAAACCTAAACTAATCATTTCAAATTGTGTTCACAAAGTATCTGAGTGAACTGATGGCTGGCACAATTGTCCCAGACATGACAGGCACATCAATAAACTATTGATGTGACTCCTTAATAAATGGGTTTCAAAGGCTTCAGTCCTGGAATGAATGTTTATTTGAACGTGTATTCAAAATGTGATTGATAATACACTGGGAGCTGTAATTTTAAAGTATATTTTAAAAGAAAACTCTTGCCATCAAGGAGATTACAGTCTGTTTTTACGAAGACAGACAACAGTGAAAGGTTTGAAAATACAAAACAACTACGCAGAAGATTTCATTAGGCAGTTAATGAGCAGTACATACAGTGAAGGCTGCAACAGCTCATTGAAAGAATGAAGCAATTAATCACTGTAGCTTGAAGTCAGCGTAGGCATTTTTGAGCAAGTAGGGCTTGCATAGTGCATATGATCAATAGAACTTGTTAGACAATACTATGAATATGAATTCAGATTTCAGAAGGACTATGCTATTGTGCTCAGCTGTTTTAAAAAATTGAATAAAAATTAAAATTTTTATCCGGGCTCGGTGGCTCAGCCTGTAATCCCACGCCTTTGGGAGGCTGAGGTGAGTGGATTGCCTGAGCCTGCGGGTTTGAGACCCGCCTGGATTTATCATCTCTACAATAAATCAAAAAATCAGCCGGGCGTGGTAGTGCATGCCTGTAATTCCGGCTACTCGGAAGGCTGAGGCGGAAGGATCGCCGGAACCCAGTGGGTCGAGGCTGCGGTGGCCGGAAGCGGCCACTGCACTCCAGTCTGGGCGACAGAGTGAGACTCCAACTCAAAAAAAAAAAAAAAATTAAAATTTTTGAACTACTTGTATATCCTTTACTCAATGTAAATCCTCAGGATTTATGCATTCAGTGTTATATTATTTTCCACTTTTGATATATTTTTTCACAGTTGCTTTCAATTTTCATTTATGTGGTTTGCTACCCAGACCCACCATCACTCTGAGCTAAGAGTGTGAAGTTTTAGTGGCAAGGTTTGTGAATAATATCCTCTATTTCTTCTTTCTCTTCTTCTCAACACCTGGTTAAGCTTAAGAAAAAAATTAAGAACCATATCATGAGTCATATTTTAACTATAGCAAGTAAATTACATAAAATCTGATTAAGGAAGTGATTTTTAAAAATTCATATGCAAATCTAAGATAATTGTATGCATGTCCTGCCCAGTGTATTGTAATCTCCTAGGAAACTGGGACTGTTTAATTGATGTTTGCCTAATCCCTTCTCAGCTACACACATTTATGATGGTAACCACTCAATAAATGTGCATTGAACTGAAGCCATTGCTAACGATATGAATGTAAATAAGAGTAATAGCAAATTTCATGAGAAATTAACAAGTAAGCCGGGCTCTGTGGCTCAGCCTGTAATCCTGCGCTTTGGGAGGCTGAGGTGAGTGGATTGTCTGAGTCCGCAGGTTCGAGACTCGCCTGGGCAACTTGGCGAGACCTCATCTCTACAATAAATTTTAAAAAAAATTAGCTGGGCCTGGTAGTGCGCGCCTGTAGTTCCAGCTACTTGGAAGGCTGAGGAAGAAGGATTGCCGGAGCCCAGCAGGTCGAGGCTGTGGTGGCCGGGAGCATGCCACTGCACTCCAGTCTGGGTGACAGAGTGAGACTTCAACTCAAAAAAAAAAAAAAAAAAAAGAAATTAACAAGTAAGCAATTTAAATTCAGACATTCTGTTTGGAAATATTTTTATCTACTCAAAGTATTTAGACAATATATATTCAATTTCCTGATTATATTTTTCATTACATTTCCGTTTGTATTATGGGTACAGATATCTAACCAGATAATGTGGTATCTTAAATAATTTATTAATAATATATGCCTCTATGAATAGATACAATAATAGGGCCTCCTTGAAAGAACTTACTTGCTTTTCTTGCTAATACTTGCTAATTAGCAATCATAATACAGATTTTCCTCATGAATTTAATTCAGTTCTATTTCTTATCTTTAATACATTGTTTCAGTGAGGTAATGCATGAAGAAACTATTGGATATTTTTAGAACTCATCAATACCTACTTGAATGAAGGTTTCCAGCACTATAGATTTCATTAATCATTCCATGTGTCCGATATGTCAGAGTAAATCATGTTTGTTTTTTGGTAGATAATTAAGTAAATAATTTATTTCTTTTGCTGAATCTTTTCAGTCTGAGAATAACACACTTTTGAAAGAACAAAAGTGACAACAGACCCGATAGAGACTTCTAATGCAAATTAATTGGGGTGGTGTTCTAATTACCTCTGCCTTGTTACATAAAACTTTAAAGAGATGTTGTAATAATATAAAATATCAAAATAAAGAAGAAAGTAATTTAGGCCCTTGAAATACATTTCTGGATGGAGTTATAGCCATGTCTTATATGCCACCTAGCTGGATCACATAAATGTTTAATGTCTACAAATATGTTGTATGTTTTCCTATTATGATGCAAAGTTGTACAGCTTTATTTTGGAGGTTATCTTACCAATTATTGTGTTGATGTTATGAATCCATGTTGATTTTATTATCCGCAATTCTAACTACAATTGGCAAGTCATAATTCTGTAGAATTAAGAAAGCACATTCAAGTTTCAAAGTGCCTTTGAGATGATCCTACTAACCAGATGGTCTTTCTTTCCAAACAGTGAAAGAAAGGCTTGCTCATGTCACTATTTAAATTATCTCCAGTTTGTAAAAGAGAAAACATATAAGAATATAATGTTATTCTGGCCCAAAGACATTCTTCTAAAATTTGATTGAAATAAGTGTTTAAGGATTAACAGTAGTCGATATATACCTGGGGAAGGGGGCACACACCTCATCGATAAGGGTACCTGCATGGCGAATATTTGTATATCTAGCCCTGAATTGTACCCCACAATTTTAAATAAAAATTAAAAGAGAAAAAAAAGAATAAGGTAGTAAAGTTTTTATCATTATCTTTATTATAATCTAATTATTTCAGTATCTTTCAGATCCAAGTTTCTTTATGGAGTCAACTAATTTTAATGGATCTGATGTCATTTTAAATTGTATTATTGAATGTCACATGATAATTGACAGTCACTTCAATATGCAATATGCAAATATAGTACGTTGGTATAGAAATATATATTTAATGAAGCATTCTTCTGAATTCCTTGAAAAGCTACAAATGTTCACATATTTGTTCTAAAGTCTTATTCAGAGCAAGGTAAAACCTTGTATAAAAGCTGTGCCCACTATCACATCTGGAGTAATTTTTTATGGTAAAATAAGTGCTTAGTTGCTTGGCATACAGATTTAGCAACTTTCAAAATAATTACTTGAGCTCATCCAATCAGTGAGGAACTTTATTGCCCAGTCAGTATCTTCTAGAAAAGCCATTTCTCTTCTTTCTATCTTGCACTCTTGCATTGCTCATTCAGGTCTTAAATCTCACAGCATTCATTTGACAAATCATTCAACAAATATTTTTCAGGTTTTTACTATGTGTCAGGCACTATATTAAGTCTGTAGTGAGCAAAATTAGAAATGCCTTAAGTCATGAAGTTTATTGGAGGAGGCAATCAAATACCTACCCATGAAGTATGAAGCAACAATTGAGATTCATGCTACTTAAGAAAGTAAGATAGTATTTTTATAGGTTACAAGTGGGTCATTTGATTCTTGAGAATTTTGCCTCGTTACTTCCCAGGCAGTACTGCTCACTACCTTCCCTGTGTTCTCCTCATTTTCCTATGCTTTCATTGAATTTGGTATGTACATTTTAATTATACCATTTATCACATTACATAAGAATTTCTTCAAATGGCTGTGTCTCTTAGAGAACTATAAGCTCAGGTTTTGAAGACAGACATGAGTGCACATTCTGTTCATTTCATGTGGATGCTACAATCGTGAGTAAATTACTTAGCCTCACTGAACTGCAGTTTGCTGAACTGTAAAATAGGGGTGATGGTAATTTCCTTAGAATGTGGGTAAGAAGCAAATCATATTATGTAAATTAGTTAGCTCTGGAAACAAACTTTCTTCCTTATTGGTCAGAAGTCTTTCACACCACTTTTGTTGTTTAAACAATGCCTACATCATTTTAACTGTCCAATGCATGAGAATAAGTGCATGCTGAATGAATTTTCAATACAGAACATTCTTACTTTTAGGCAGAATTTTCTTAAGATGTATACTAACACATTATATGAAATTCAGGCTGTATATGCAATGCATCTTGATGCGTTGTAGCTGCTGACTAATCCTGTTTTAACACTAAAAAATATTGCTGAATGTATAGGTAATTTTTCAAGGGGCTGATCTTTCTTGATTAACCTCCAATGAGAGGAGTAGAAACATTTAAAGGGAGAAAATTACTGGCCACATTTATCAAGCAACAATTATGCAATTTTGTGCTAGACAGGAGAAATGTTAAACATGATTTCTTTTACTAAGGAGCTTACGATCTGGTTGAGAAAATTGACTCATGAAACTATTATAACAATTAAGTGAAAATTGTGTGGTGCTGGTTTTCAGTGTAGTAGAAGTTTGGGAAAGGGAGAAATCAGTGTGAGATTCAGAATGCCAGGAAAGGCTATTAAATTAAGGCTTCAAATGAAAAGGCAATTTTTCAGAACTAGTAAGACAAATGCAGGAAAAAACAGATTATTTTAAAGACCTTGATTGTACCACTGTTCTTTGCTTTCTAATTCCATACTTGAAAAAGTAAATTAACTTAATCTTCACATAGTTAAACTAAAATATTTCCTCTCATAATTTAGACAAAATACTTCTTCACATGAGGCCTGTTTTAAAGCATTTCTAATTCTTAATATGAAAACAGAAAATAATATTATGTATGATATATAATAAAAGTAACACTAATGTAAGAGCTTCACCATTACATTAAAATATGAAGTGTGATAGTAATTACAATTTTTAGGTTTTACTTGTAGCTAACTGTTTGATTGTGATATAAACCCAATTCCAACAATAGAACTAGAATGAAAATATTTGTGTGAAGACCCAATTTGTTATGAAATCTGCATTATGTATCAAAACCCAGAACAATGAAATGGCTAGGAGCAATATCAGGCAGCACTGGGTTACATAACATATGACTAAGCTTTTCAAGCATAATTTTTTCAAAACCAAAGAACATTTAAATTTGTACATATGCAATACTGAAAAACTTGCCAGTAGATGGTGGTATATTATTTTATTACATATACAGTAAAATATACCACTGTTTGACAAAGGTGAAATTGGCAAAAATAGTTATGAAGTCAAGCGTGTACCTTGAGAATCAAGAGTTCTATGTTAAGATTGTGCAATACAAGTTTTATTAGCATGAGAACGTTTACTGAGCACAGTAAATATAAACAAAATGCCATTTTAGTGATTTAAATTATCAAATTAATATGTGGAGACCATATCTACAACTATAAACCTGTAAATTATCTGGAAGTTGGTCTACAGCAAATATTTGTTTGAAATGTCTGGTCCTCCCTAGTAGTGATGAGATGAAAATAATTAGAATTTGTCAGATCACTTGGTTTCCAGTCTGAGCTATGACACTTAGCTACGTGGCCTTAGGCAAGTTAATTAACCTCTCTGAGATCCAAGTTTTCCCTATGTAAAACAGGAATAAAAATCTTACTACACAAAATTAGTGTAAGACCAAAGAAAAACTATAAAATGAAAAAAAAAAATTCTAAGGCTCCAAGAACATAGTAGATTTTAACATTGCTTAAACCATGTATAAGGAATAGACAAATTATTCAAGAAATGATCTTATGGCAATTATTAGGCAATTATTAGATAAAATGACTTTAATTCCTAACTCATATCATTCACAAAAATAAATTGTATAAATATAAGAGATAAGAATACAGTTTAAAACTATACAATAGAAAGGAAAATATAAATGAATGATTAACTGATTTATAGTTGTGAAGATATTTCTTAGTGTGGTAGGGCAAAAAAGAGGAATATAATGATTCAATTCTATAACATGATAAGCAGAAGCAAATAATAAACTGCTTAAAATATTTGCAACATATAGATAAAGAATTCGTGTCCATAAGGAAGAAATTTTACAAGCCAGTTAGATAAAGACTAATATTTAGGCCGGGCTCGGTGGCTCAGCCTGTAGTCCCAGCACTTTGGGAGGCTGAGGTGAGTGGATTGTCTGAACCCGCGGGTTCAAGACCTGCCTGGGCAACTTGACAAGACCTCATCTCTACAATAAATCAAAAATTAGCCGGGCATGGTAGCGCGTGCCTGTAGTTCCAGCTACTTGGAAGGCTGAGGCGGAAGGATCGCCAAAGCCCAGCAGGTCGAGGCTGCGGTGGCCAGGAGCGTTCACTGCACTCCCATCTGAGTGACAGAGTGAGTACTCTAACTCAGAAAAAAAAAAGATAAAGACTAATATTTAATTTTTTTTAGAAATGAGCTGACGTCATGAACAAACAATTCACAAAAGAAAAGTTTAAAAAACAATTTAGCAGTAACCTAAGAAATGCAATTTAAAATATGATGTCATTTTTTCCTATAAATTATACAATTTATAATAATAATATTCAAGGTTAGAAAAGGTTAAATAAAAGGGTCTTTCACTGGTGATATTGTAAATTGGTAAAATATTTTTGAAGAGAAGTTTGGTAATATGTATTCAAAGCCTTTGAAATGTGCATAACCCTTGGCTGAGCAATTAAAATCCAATTTTTCTAAACAATCAAAGGTTTGAACAGACATTATGCATAAAGATATTCATTGCAGGATTAAAATTTCACAAAATTTAAGACAACCAACATGTTCAACAATAGAGTATCATTTAAATTGTGGTAGGCTATATATGTAATTGAATAATATGCAGTCACTAAAAGTCATATTTTTACCCATTAAATTACCATCGTCATTCTTCTCAGATTTGAAAACAATACGGAAATTCATATGGACACATAAATGACCACAAATAGCCAAAACAATGTTTAGCAGAATAAACAAAGTGGGAGGTATCACACTTTAAGACTTTAAGGTTTATTATAAGGCTACAATAATAAAAACAGACTGGTATTGGTACAGAAACAGGCATACAGATTAATGGAACAGGATAGAGATTCCAGGAGCAAAACTGCAATTTCTCAACCAACTCATCTTTGACAAAGTCTCCACCAACAACCACCGGGGAAAGGAGAGCCTATTCAGTAAATGGTACTTGGGGAGACTGGCTGACCATATGCAGAAGAATGAAAAAGGACCACTATCTACCACCATACAAAAAAATCAACTCTAAATGGATCAAAAACCTGAAAGTAAAACCTCAAACTGTAAGAATCTTAGAAGAAAATGCAGGAGATGCCCTTATGGAAATTGGAATAGACAACCAATTCCTGATCAAAACCCAAGTGCCCATGCCATAAGAGATAAGATAGACAAGTGGGACCTCATCAAACTGGAAAACTTCTGCAAAGCAAAATAAACCATCAAGAGAGCAAGGAGACAGCCCACAGAATGGAAATAAATATTTTCCAACTATGTATCTGACAAAGGACTAACATCCAGAACCTACAAGGAACTCAAACTTTCTGAAAGGAAAAAAACAAACAGCCCCATTAAAAAGTGTACAAAAGACATGAATAGACACTTCTCAAAAGAATACGCATGAACAACCAGACATATAAAAAATGCTCAATCTCACTAATCATCAGATAAATGCAAATAAAAACCACATTGAGTTACCACCTAACTCCATTAAGAATGGCCATGACTAATAAAACAAAAAAATAACAAATGATATTAAGGATGTGGAGAAAGAAAATGGAGTGATTCTACACTGTTGGTGGGAGTGCAAAATAAGTTCAACCTCTATGGAAAACAGTGTTCTAGTTCTAAAAGAACTAGAAATTGACCTTCCATATGACCCAGCAATCCCCCTTCTGGGAATACACCTGGAGGAACTCAAAACATTCTACAAAAAAGATACTGCACATACATGTTTATTGAGGCACAATTCACAATAGCAAAAAAATGGAACCAAACATGCTGCTTATCAAAAGTGGACTGTATTTTTTAAAAAGTGATATATATACATGATGGAATATTACTCAACCATAAAGAAAGACAAAACTATGGAATTCAAGGAAATTGGCTGGATTTAGAGTCTATCATACCAAGTGGTCTATCACAGAAACAACTGTGTACCATATGTTCTGACTCATAAGTGGACCCTGAACACATATCATAATACTACAAGAAAGGAGTTGGCAATAGCGGGACACTGCCGGGGAGGAAGAAAGGAGGGGGAACACAACATAAACAAGTGTGCATCATCCCAATCCAGGCAAAGTGATCCAATGTGAGGTTCAAACTTCACCTATACATAGACCACTTTTGTACCCATTCCTGACTTTTACTTACATCTTTAAAGTAAAAAAGAAATTTAAAAACAAGAAGAAAGTCATATTTTCCCTTTTATTTTTAGTTAGCAAGTAATAATTGTACATATTTATGAGATCCAAAGATAATATGTAATGATCAATTCAGGATAATTAGCATATTTATCACCTCAAACATTTATTATTTCTTAGTGTTGAGAACATTCAAAATCCTCTTTTAGCTATTTGAAAATATACAATATATAATAAGTTATTAACTGTAGTCATGGTGCAGGGCTACAGCAGAACACTAGACCTTATTCCTCCTATTTAGTTGTAACTTCATATCCTTTAACACGTCTCTTCTTACCCCTTTTCTTCCCACACTACCCAACCTCTAATATCCACTATTCTACTCTCTGCTTCTATTAGCTCAACTTTTAAAGCTCCCACATATAAGTGAGATTATGCACTATTTATCTTTCTGTTCCTGACTTGTTTTACTTAACATAATGTCCTCCAGGCTTATCCATGTTACTGCGAATGACAGTATCTCATCCTTATTATGGCTGTATAATATTCCATTGTGTATATATGCCACATTTTCTTTATCCATTCTTCTGTCGAGGGACATTTAGGTTGATTCCATATCTTGACAATTGTGAATAGTGCTGCAACTAGCATGGGAGTGCAGATACCTCTTTGATATACTGGTTCCCTGTTTTAAAAGCCATATTTTTGGGAAAATGAATTGTAATAATGAGTAAAAATTTGTAACAGAAATTTAATATAATTCAAATTTGATTAGATACAAATGAAAGTATACATATATACACAAATACTTGAAAGGTAAACAAAAGTTTGCCATTTTTTGTTTTTTAGTATTTTTTATTTTGTAAGTTTTCTAAAATTAACATGTGTTAATCAGAAAAAAGTACATATTATTTTTTAAACTTATAATTTTGTATCAAAATATAAATATTTAAAGAAAAACAAATAAATGAACCCCTAAAATAATCCACATGAAGCATAGAGCACATAATAAATGTTGTATAAATGCTAGTTATTACTATTATCATCAGTGATATTCAACATATATATTTAAAGGTTCTTTTTTGCACTTGCCACATGTCATTTCCCAATGATTTACACATTGTTTGTGCTACTTAGATACTTAGAGCTATTCTAGCTCCACTCCCTCATTTTATAAGTAAGGTATGCAGTATTGATTTGGCTTGCTTAAAGGATTACAGTTAATTTATATAAAGAACTGTGATTAAAACCCAAATTTCCTCAAGACCTTCACACGCATTGCCGTATTTGGGATGACATGTTAAAAAATCTCACTGAAAAAAAGCAAAAACAAACAAACATTAAAACAGGACATGACCCTGATAAATTAGTTCTGGCACCCTCAAAATTTACCCTACTCCAAGTGCATTCAAGTTGTCAATTTTCAAAACATCTAGAAATTTAGCTACAAATCACATGATAAAACATTGTCTCATCTCCATTGTAGCATAAATATGAAGCAGAAAGTATCAGATCTTTGAGAACCAGGACTTTTGACATAACTATATATAAGGAATAATAAACTAATAAATCAGTCAGCACTGGAGAAATATTTATTCATTTTTCAAAAACATTTACGAAGTGGCTACTATATGCTAAGTATCCTGTGTGATCTCTAAATTATTTCTTTATTCCTTCAAATGGGATCATGACAGATTCCTACTATTAGGAAATCAGTGGCGAACAAGCTGCATATGGTCTCCGCTCTCATATAGTTGTCAATACAGGATGGAGAGAAAGTTTTTAGTTGAATTTAGAACACAATTTAAGAAACAATTAAACTTCTGTTTCTACTAAAGCTTTCAAACAATATTATACTCCACTCATTATCTTTACTAACTCTACTAGACTTGACAGCTCCAAAAGTTTGGATATTTCATTTAAAAATATTTAATTGACAAATAAAAATGGTACATATTGAAAGCGTACTGTTGGGAGTGGAAGTGATATGGAGAGTAGATGAGCACTGACACTGTAGCAGGCCTTGAGTACCCCAAGCTTGTAGGCAGCAGTCTCACTTGGAAGCTCTGCATTCTAGCCAAAGGCAGGCTATGAGGGATGCAGCCTGCTAGATGAAATGGTGTCTCAGATGCCCACACATCCAGGTACACATAGTACAGATAAAGTCTTAGCTACAATAAAGCCTTAGCTACAAGAAGATAACCAAAGAACGGCCCACCTTTTAGGTAGCAACACAATTTCGTTGTGGCTCCCTCACAGACCTTGAATCTCTTCTGACTTCCCTTGTGCTTGATTATAAAAGAAACATGCTGAGTTAGTTCAGGGCCACTTCTCCTCCTTCAGAGGAATGTGCCCCACCTGGCCCCAGCTTTTCTTTTTGTCTTTGTGTCTGTATCTTTCTTAATCTCTTGCCACTCTCTCTCAGGACCCCTTGAGACAGCCGCATGGGCTGTGGCAGGTCATCTGGCGCCTGAACAGGGACTGGAGCATGAGAGAACTCCTAATTTTGTGAAGAGACGCTCCAACAATGGTGCACCAAATAAAAATAAGGGAAGATTAGAAGTGGATTTAGTTTAGCTGGGTGTAAAACATGGGTAATTGTGGCTCCAAAGAGAGGAGTCTGTATGTCCAAGTGTTAAAATCTATGCTTCAGGCAAGAGGCTGCCCAGATAAAGGTTCCCAGTTAGAGGAATTTTTAAGTCTTGTGCAGGAAACATGCCCTTGGTTCCCTGATCAAGGGACAGTTAATTTGAACACTTGGAATAAGGTCGGTAAGCAACTTAGGGGGCGTTATACAGAAGAAGGCCCTGATAAGGTGCCCATCTCTACATTCACTTTGTGGTCTTTGGTCCGAGATTGCCATGACCCACAGCGAGAGGATGCTTGGGTGCTATTAGACACCATGGCAAATAAGTTACCTCCGCCTGCCCCCCACCTCCACCACCTGATTTGCCACAACCGATTGAGGCTCTCCTAAAGAGTAACTGTGAGCCAAATGAGGGGTCTGAAATGGACCAAGGAGTCCATGACTCTGATGATGACTAGTATCTTAAAGAATTTGTTAATTTGACCTTGGGTGCCCGGCCTAAGCTAAAGGCGGCCCTGCTACAGCCTGTGTCTCTCCACTGCAACAATGTTTACAAAAGGCTCATGCAGAGGGGGAGGATATAACTGGCTTTCATTTGTACACAGTGGTTGAGCAGCCTGATCCAAATAACCCAGGACAGGGAATTAGGGGTTATCAGACATTTTCTTTTAAAGTTCTGAAAGTTTTAAAGGGGGCCCCGTATCTATGTATGGTCCCACTTTTTCCTTTTGTTTCTAGTTTGCTTGATAATATTGCTACTGATGTTTTTTCCCCCTTCAAGATTGGCAGACTTTAGCCAAGGTTTGTTTGAGTCCCGGAGTTTATTTTTATGGAAATTTGATTGGTATGATGGGAGCCATAAAAGGGCAGAGAGAAACCGGGCTCATAATGTCCCCTCCCTTTTAATATTTGGTGGGAAAAAGGGCCTTAATGGCATTCAACAACAACTAGTTTAAAGTTTTACGGGCCCTATCAGCAGATCAATAATTCTGTGCTACTCAATTTTGGGTGAAAGTTGCCTACTAAAGGAGAAAGACCCCAAGACCTTAGCAAAATTGGGCCAGGGCCCAAGGGCCCTATGCTGACTTTGTAGTGCCCCTATACCAGGAAGCCAGAAAATTATGGGGCCCATGAAGAGGGACTTCATAGTTAAGCAGCTTGCCTTTGAGAATGCAAACCCAACATATGTCAGCAAGAAATTTTGGCCAATAGAGCCAAAGGGACTGTTACGGATTTTACCTGCTTGTGTCCCGGAATAGGGTCCCCCTATATTCAAGGAGCAGCCCAAACTAAAACTTTTAAAGAGGTCCTTGGTCCCAAGAAACCCAATTCTAAATCTAAACAAAATGTTTTGCCTGTGGAAACCCAAAGGACACTTCGTTAGACAGTGTTTTTCCCCCCCTTACCTGCTAAAACACTCATCCCCCAAAAGGGGAACTTTAACCCCATGCCAGCCTGGGTTTGCCCCTGATGAAAAAGGGGGAAAAATTGGGCTAATGAATGTCAATCCAAAACAATATAAATGGTAAAAATTTTTTCCCCCACAGCGGGGAAAGGAACCAGGGGCCTGCCCGGCCCCTTCAAACAGTGGGGCCCTCTCCTTACTCTCCCACGGCCCCCCCCTTGAATCAGAGCAAAAGGGAACCATTGGGGACCTCTTAGGGGCCCCCGCAGGAAGCCAGGATTGGACCTCTGTCCCACCCCCCGCTACATACTGACACCAGAAATGGGACCTCAGGCCTTTCCCTTACTGGAGTGTATGGGCCTTTTCCTTTGGGGAAATGTTGGGTTAATTCTGGGGCATAGCAGCCTCCCCTTTAAAAGGGGGTTTCCCCCAGGAATTAAGATGGGGGCTATATGGGCCAAATTAAAGTAATGGCTCAAACTATTAATACCATTATACAAATACTTCCTGAAAAAAGGAATTGTTTAATTAAATGCCCTTTCCAGTTAATGGGGGGGCATTCCTCGTCACCCCCCTTAGGCAAAGGAGGGTTTGGGTTTACTCCCATGTTTATTGGTCTAAATTGGTAGGACGGGGAAACCCCTGAACTTAGTTTTAAAAATAAATGGCAACCCCTTTTAAGGGCATCATAGACACTGGGGCAGAGTTTCTGTCATTCCACAAACCATTGGCCCTTAAATAGGGCTTTCGCTGACCTGATGGGTAGGGGGCAAATCCATTCCCCGATCAAAGTGTGAATTTTAAAATGGGAAGTTTGGGAAGGTACTCGGGAATTTTTTCACCCAAATTTTTCCCTTTTCCCGGCCTTCCTGTAAATCTGGGGTTTTTGTGACATTTTGGCAAATATGGGTCTTTTACTTCTTAGCCTTTGGGGCAGCTGTCACTCATCAAATGTTAAATCAGGGGTTTAACCCCACAATGGGCCTGGGGAAAATATCAAAAGGGGAAAATTTTACCCCCATCCAGGCTACCCCCAGGCCAAGACAAAAAGGCCTAATTACTCCTCTCAACAGCCTTTTCAGGGAGGCCTTGATCCCTTCTCCAGCCCAGATTTCTGCCAAAATTACTTGGTTTTAAAAATAACCTGTTTGGGTTGATTAATGGCCCCTAACTGGGGAAAAACTCCAAGCCTTAATGCCCTTTTCAGGAACAATTTTCAGCGGGGCACATAAAACCCACTCTCAATGCTTGGAAAAAGTCCTATTTTTGTAAAAAAGAAATCCTCCAGCAGATGGAGACAAATCCCGGATCTTTAAACAGTCAACCCAAAATATGGAATCTATGGGGCCCCTTTCAGCCGGGGTTCCTTCCCCCACTGTTATCCCAGGAATTACCCTCTAATAGTTTTAGACTTAAAAACTGTTTCTTTCCATTCCTCTCCATCCAGAGATTGCCATTGTTTTGCCTTTAGTGTTTCCCCCCTTTTTTCCCCCAAGCTCCTATGCAGTAAAATTGTTGGGGGTTTTGCCCCAAAGGTTTAAAAGTGCCAAGGAAAATGTAACAAGAGCCATTAAACCAAATTTAAAAGACAAACCTACAGCTTATATCATCCATTGATGGGGATATTCTTTGGCCCCCTGAAAACCAGGAAGAATTTTCTTATAATATTTGCTTGCCTACAAACTTCCCTTTCCAGTAAAGGGCCCATAATGGCACCCGAAAAAACCAAAAGGGTTTCCCCCTTTTCATACTTGGGTCATATTATAGAGGGGCGTAAAATACTCCCTCAAAAACTTCAAATCAGAAAAGATTTGCTGTGACCCTGAAAGATTTTCCCAAAAACTTCTAAAGGAAATTAATTGGCTCTGTGGGTTTCCCCTTTGGGCTCACCACTAAGAGTTTGGGGCCCCTATTTGATATTCTCCTGGGGACTCTTCACCAACCTCCCCCCTTTAACTTACCCTGCAACCATTTTGGCCCCCCAAAAGGTAGAAGCAGCTTTTGTTTGCTCAGCTTCGCGTCGACCTGCCATGCCCATTCAACTTTTAATCCTTCCTACCCCTCATACATCCACGGGGGTATTATGACAGTAAAACGGAGTTTTGGAGTGGTTAATTTGGGCCATACACCCTCTAAACTGTTATCCCCTTTCATGATCTAGTGGCTCAGATTATCACCAAAGATCATTTTCATTTGCGACTTAATGGGCTCAGAACCTCAAGTCATTGTTGTTCCATACACGACCTCCCAGCAATCTTGGCTATGGCAAAACTCTACTGCTTGGCAACTTTCTCTTGCTAATTTCCATGGCCTCCTTGATAAACATTACCCTCAACATAGATTGGTGCAGTTCATTACTGCCATATCCTTCATTTTTCCCACCGTGATCAAGACATCCCTGCAGCATTAACCGTTTCCACAGATGGTTCTAGCAATGGCAAGGCAGGATATTACAATAAAATGGACTCTTTTGTTCAACAAATCATTCATACATCCACCCAGAGAGCTGAAATCCAGGCACTAATTTGGGTCTTGACACATTTTGTCAAAAGGCCACTAAATGTTTATAGTGACAGCGCTTATACAGTAGGTGTTGCTCAGGTAATTTAAACAGCTACAATTGGCATCGCCAACTCAAACAAATTTTCACCTGTTCTTAACTTTGCAACAGGTACTTCGGGCTCATCAATTTCCTTGTTTTGTGGGCCATATCCGTTCCCATTCAGGACTCCATGGCCCCTTAGCTTTAGGTAACCAAGCTATAGACCATTTGATAGCAACTGCACAGCCTATAACTTCTTATGCTGCTGCACAAGCCTCTCATGTCATGCATTATTTTCACCTTACCAGAGGACAAGCTCGTCAAGTTGTACACCAATGTCCCGACTGTGTTACTCATTTCCCTGTGCAGCCAACAGGGGTTAACCCCCGAGGACTGAGACCCAATATGTTATGGCAAATGGACATTACCGATGTCCCAAGTTTTGGTAAATTACAGCGGGTCCATGTAATTATAGTTATCTTTTCTCGTTTTGTTTTCACCACTACCCACATGGGAGAAAATGTTAAACAGGTAATTTCTCATTGTTTGGCAGCCTTTGCTTTCCTTGGTAGGCCTGCCAGTATTAAAACTGACAATGGCCTCTCTTACACTAGTGTTGCCTTTACACGTTTCTGCCAATCTTATTCTATCACTCATATTACAGGAATTCCTTATAATGCTTAAGGGCAAGTCATTATTGAGCCTGCCAATCAAACTTTAAAAAGACAAATACAAAAACAAAAAGGGGGAGACAGGTATTATTGTTCCCCCATGACCAATTAAATAATGTATTATTTACAATTAATTTTTTGAACTGTGATGAATGCGGTCAGACGCCTGAAGACAGGCATCAGGCCTCTAATCCTGGACAGCCTATGGGTCTGGTAAAATGGAAGGACCTCCAAAGTAATCAGTGGAGGGGACCTGATCCTGTGCTAATGTGAGGCAGAGGCTTTCCTTATGTTTTTCCAGATGGAGCTGATAAACCTATTTGGCTGCCAGAGAGAGTCATCTGACATGCTGATGGACTCGACAGAAGAACTAGAATCCAGATTCAAGAAACTGAAGATCTCCCCACCAGTCCCGGTGCCAAAACCTCATGGGAACCCCCCTCTTCATTTATGATTGGTCTCACAGACTGAACCCCTTTCATCTTAACCATGAGTTCATTTCCCCTGGGAGTTTTGTTGGCAACATCATTACTACTTCCCAAGGTAGCATCCAGAAGGAAGTGCGCTGCCTCCCTTGATTTTGTTAACTTTACTGGTGGATCTTTGGTCAATCTGTCAGGAAACTGTGGTACAACCACCCTCTATTATGGGTTCCAGGCCTGTGCCCAATCTCCTTATGTCCATTTAACAAGCTCTGTTAATATCATCCCAATAGATAATCATTATGCTTTACAATGTAACTCTTGTAATCTTACAGATTGTGTCACCTGCCATAATGCGGGATAAGACATCCTGGTTTTATACCAACCCCCCTTTGTTGTGATTCCTACTAATATATCAGGCCCTTGGTATGATGATGCAGGACTGCAGGTGCTTCAGGAATTGCACCACCAACTTGCTTCCCAGCCTTGTAGGACTGTTGGATTAATAATTTTTGGATTGGTGATCTTAATTTCAGTCATCGCTTCTGCAGTGACTACTGCTGTCACACTGTCTCAATCCATTCAAAATGCCGAGTTGGTCAACGCTCTGACTCAAAAATACCTCCAAGGCCCTACAACAGCAAGAATCTATAGACTTAAAGCTAGAAACAAAATTGAATCCCTTGGAAACTGTAGTCATTGGATTGGGAAACCAGATAAACAGCATAAAGATGAGATAACGACTATGATGTCATGCGGCATACAACTGGGTTTGTGTTACTTGTGTTTCCTATAATAACAGCCTTTGGAGTTGGGACTTAGTTTAAAACACCTCCAAGGCAAATGGAGCTACAATAACATCAGCATAGATCTGCTCAAGCTCCACCACAATATTCTGGACATCCAGAATAACAAAGACCCTAACTTACAACCTGCTCGAATAGCACAAAATCTTCTTAATGATTTCAAGGGATTCAATCCCTTTAATATGTGAAAACATTCTCCTTCGTATAATTCTGAGTTTTTTCATATTTGCTCTAATCCTCCTTTGGTTTTTGCCAGTTGGATGCGTAATCCTCCAATGCCAAATCAGAGCCACTGCAGTAGCTGTTCATCACCTGCATTTAGAAAATAAAAAAGGGGGAGATGTTGGTAGTGGATGTGATGTGGGTAGCAGATGAGCACTGTCACTGTAGCAGGCCTTGAGTACCCCAAGCTCATAGGCAACGATCTCGCTTGGAAGCTCTGCATTCTAGCCAAAGCCAGGCTGTGAGGGATGCAGCCTGCTACATGAAATGGTGTCTCCGATGCCCACACATCCAGGTACACATAGTACAGATAAAGTTTTAGCTACAATAAAGCTTTAACTACAAGAAGATAACCACAGAACAGCTAGCCTTTTAGGTAGCAACATAATTTCGTTGTGGCTCCTTCTCAGACCTTGAATCCCTTCTGACTTCCCTCGTGCTTGATTATAAAATAAACATGCTGAGCTAGTTCGGGGCCACTTCTCCTCCATCAGAGGAAAGTGTCCCATCTGGCCCCAGCTTTTCTTTATGTCTTTGTGTCTGTGTCTTTCTTAATCTCTCATTGCTCTCTCTCGGGACCCCTCAAGACAGCCGCGTGGGTCGTGGCAGTGTTCAATATGATTATCTGATCTATGCATACACTGTATACTAATTACCACAGCAAAATTAATGAACATATCCATCACCACCCATAGTTACTATTTGTGTGTGGAGGGGTGAGGACACATAATTTGCTCTCTTATCAAATGTCAAGTAAAAGATGCAGTATTGTTAACTCTCATCGTCATACTGCACATTAGATCCCATAACTTATTCACCACATACCTGAACGTTTTTACCTTTTACCAACATCTCCTCCCATTTTCCTCACTCTCCTCTATACATTTGATACTGACTAGAGTTTCACTGTCAAGGTATGGATGAATACTTTTCTAGTTCTGCTGCAAATCCTAATATTAGGGAATGTAGCGTATAATTATATGGTATGGCATGTTACTGTAGGCATGACCTACCTCAAATAAGGCTTTTATGGTGACAGAAGTATTCATAAATTGACACTCCTAACTCTTTATTAGATAATCAGGTTTGGGGCTTAAAAAAACAATCTTTTAAAACTTTTTCACTGTCATTCCTTGCCTACAAATCAGTATATTGAATCAGGTGTCTAAAGAATTTTTAAAATTTAATTATTATTATTATTTTTGAGATGGAGTCTCTCACTCAGGCAGAGATGCAGTGGAGCCATCGTAGCTCATTGTAGTCTGTCTCGAATTCTTGGCTCAAGCTCTCCTCCCATCTCAGCATTTGGAGTAGCTGGGATTATAGGTGTGAGCTAACAGTCCAACTGAAAACGTTTTTGTTTTGTTTTGCTTTTTAATTTGGAAAGTTGTTAATTATAAACAATGGAAAATTTCAGAACTTATTTTTGTCTGGATTGCATTGTTGGAGGACAAAATGCCAGATCTGAGGCCTCATCTCTTATTAGCAAGGTTGACTTGAGTGGTTTAGCAGGTGGAATTGAAAAGGAAAGGCGCAAGATAATTTAGCCAGAATTTAAGCCTCAGGACCCCAAAGAGTTCAAAGTAATGCAGGAGTGGTAATTGCTTTGTTAGCAAATTAAAAAATAAATAAATAAATAATGGTTCTTTGGGGTAGGCGTGGTGGCTCACAGCCTGTAATCTCAGCATTTTGGAATGCCAAGGCAAGAAAATTGCTTGAGTCCAGGAGTATGAGACCCTAGGCAACATAGCAAGACCTCAACTCTACACAAATAAAAAAAAAGCCAGGCATGGTGGTAGGCACCTGTAGTTCCAACTTGGACATTCATGGTTGTTCTTCTTTGAAAAGTCAACTTTTGTATTGGTCAGAATTGTAGACCTTTTAGAATTTATTATGGATAAAATTAGTTGTACATAACAGATGTTACATATATGTTCTTTGGTTATAGTTTTTCTTAGTTATTTATAATGCTTTTTGATGCAGAACAGATTTTCTGAGAAAAAAATTGAGGTAATTTATTGAAACTCTTAGTGTAGTACTTGATATGGTAAAGACTCAGTGTTTATTATCCATTACCATCATGAATTTTTTATGGTGGCAAAATGTACATAACATAAAATTTACCATTTTACATGTAAAATTTTCTTGCATTAAGTACATTCACAATGTTGTGTAACCATCACTACTATCCATTACCAGAACTTATCATCATTCTAAACAGGAACTTCTTATCCTGTATTATACTTCTGTCTCTGTGAATTTGCCTATTCTAGGCACTTTATAAGTGGAATCATAATATTAGTCACTTAGCATAATATACTCAAAGTACACTCTTGTAGCATGTCATAATTTTCTTCATTTTAAAGCTGAATACTTATTCATATAAGAGAGGACCCAAAGAAAACCCAGAATTATTTTTTGAAGGACGGGCTTCCCCTACTAAGTAAGTGTTCTAGGAACCCATTGGCACTAGTGTACCAGCTAGTTGTTGTGAGAGGCTGTGTTCTGTTTCAGTGCTATTTACTTTTGGAGATTCTTTCAGCGTGTTTGTGATTTCATGATGGATGATTTACGAGTGCACCTGCCCACGCTGTTGAGTGTTCGGCAGTTTTTGACCAAAAACGACAAGCCCCCCATGCCCCACCCTTCCTATTCACCCAATTTCGCCGGTGACATTTGTTTGTTTCCCTGGACAAAAAAAATCCCTAAAGGGAAACGTTCTTACTGATGAGGAAGAGGTAAAACAAACAAACAAAGACTGCAGAAGCACTAAAAGGCATAAAATTGAAAAGTTAAAAATCCTGAGCAGTGGAAAAAGAGTTTTGATAGGCATATTGCATCTAACGGAGAGTACTTTGAAGATGACTGAAGTTTAAATGTCAGAATACACACACACACACACACACACACACACACACACACACATATCACATTTTGCTTATTCATTAATCCATTGATGACATTTTTATTGTTTCTATTTTTTGGTTATCCTAAATAATACTGCTATGAACAGTGGTGTGCAAGTATCTGTTTGTGTTCCTTCTTTCAATTATTTGGGGTATATATTTAGAAGTGGAATTGTAGGGTCAAAAGGTAATTTGATGTTTGATATTTTAGGACACCACCATACTGAATCCACAGCAGCTGTACCATTTTATATCCCTACTGGCAATGTACAAGGGTTACAATTTTTTCACATACTCACTAATACTTTTAAAAAAATAGTCACCCAAACGAATGTGAATTGGTACTCATTGTGGTTTTGATTTATATTTTTCAAATGACTAATAATTATTGAGCATATTTTCATTTCCTTATTGGCCATTTAGTATACCCTCTTCAGGAATTCATATTTTAAAATGTCCACGAATAGCCAAAACAATCCTCAGTAAACAAAACAAAGCGGGAGGTATCACACTTCCAAACTTTAAACTTAATTATAAGGCTACAATAATCAAAACAGCCTGGTATTGGTACAAGAACAAGCATGTAGCCCATAGGAACAGGAAAGAAATTCTGGAAGCAAAAATCTCAATTTCTCACACAACTCATCTTTGACAAATCCTCCACCATCAAACACTGGGGAGAGGAGAACCTATTCAGTAAATGGTGCTGTGAAAACTGGCTGACCACATGTAGAAGATTAAAGCAAATCCCCTACAAATCACCATAAACAAAAATCAACTCTAAATGGATCAAAGGCCAAAACGTAAAACCTCAAAGTATAAGAATCTTACAAAATTAGGGATCCATCGTTATTGAATTTGGAACAGGCAATCAAGTCCTGATCAAAACCCCAATTGCCCATGCAATAAGAGATAAGATAGACAAGTGGGACCTCAGCAAACTGAAAAGCTTCTGCAAAGACAAAGAAACCATCAAGAGAGTGGGGAGATAGCCCACAGACTGGGAAAAAATATTTGCCAATTGTATATGTGTCAAAGGCCTAACTTCCAAGATCTACAAGGAATTCAAATGTGCTGGAAAAAAGCAGACAGCCCTATTACAAAGTGGGCAAAAGAAGACATGGAAAAATGTTAAACCTCACTAATCTTCAGAGAAATGCAAATTCAAATGCACTGAGATACCACCTAATTTCAGTCGGGATGGCCATATCAATAACTCAAAAATCACCAGATGCTGTTGAGGATGCTGGAAGAAGGAAACACTTCCACACTGTTGGTGGGAGTGTAAACTAGTACAATCTCTGTGGACAATAGTGTGGCAATTCCTAAAAGATCTAAAAATCGACCTTCCATATGACCCTGCAATCCCCTTTCTGGGAATATGTCTGGAGGAACTCAAATCTCTCTATGAAAAAGATACCTGCACACGCATGTTTATTGCAACATTATTCACAATAGAAAAAATATGGAACCAAATGTGCTGCTCATCGAAAGAGGATTGGATAAAAATATGTGGTACTTATACACAATGAAATATTACACAACCATAAAGAAGGACAAAATTATGAACTTCACAGCAACTTGGATGGACTTAGTCTCTAATACTGTTTCAAAGAAACAGCCTTTGGTTTCCTTGATTTTTTCCTATAATATTTTTGTCTTTTATATCCCATTTGGAATTTTACTTTGGGAATCTGGATTCTTCTGCTGAAGTTAGAATTTTGGTGGTCTTGCTTTTCCAGCTTCTTTAGGTGATTTGTTATACTGTTAACTTGTGATCTTTCCATTTTCTTCTCACATGTTCATAGAGATATGAATTCCTTTCCTAGTACTGCTTTCATGGCATCCCAGATATTTTGGTAAGATGTTTCTTTGTTGTCATTTGTTTCCAGGATTCTTTTAATTTCTGTTTTGGTTTCCGTGTGGACCCAGGAGTTGTTCAGCATCATGCTGTTTCATGTCCATGTTTTTGTCGGTTTGGGGGAAACTCTGTTGGTATTTATTTTTATTCTACTGTGATCTAAGAAGGTGCACAACAGTATTTCAATCTTATGAAATTTGTTTGTACTTGATTTATGGCCAAGGATATGGTTGATCTTAGAGTATGCTCCATGTGGTGATGAGTAGAATATTTATTGTGTATGTATCAGTTAAGTCCATTTGGTCAAACTTCACATTGAGGTCCCAGATCTCCTTGTTATTTTTTGTTTTTGTTTTTGTTTTGATGATCTGTGTAGGGTTGTTAGTAGGGTATTTAAGTCCTCAGCTATGGTAGTGTTAGGTCAGTATCTTTGTTCAGTTTACCTAGAAACTGCTTTATGAAAGTTGGTGCTTCTATGCTGGGTGCATGTATGTTTAGGATGGATATTTCTTGTTGATGGATTGAATCTTTTATTATTATGTAGTGTCCTTCTGTATTTTTTTAAATTTTTGATTGCCTAAAGGGTATTTTGTCTGATGTTAATATTGCAACTCCTGCTTTCTTTTGTGTTCTGTTCACCTGAAAGTTTATTTTCCATCCTTTTACTTTGAGTCTGTGAGTGTCCTTTCTTGTGTGATGAGTCTTCTGCAAACAGCATATTGTTGCATCAGGATTCTTTATCCAATTTGCCATTGTATTTCTTCTCAGTGGTACATTTATAATTATTGGGATGTGAGAATTTATCCCTGTCATGAGGTTATTGTAGAGTTTATTTTTGCTTGTTTATTTATTTGTTTCCTGGCTATCTTTTGATATGGGGATTGATTTATATGTGTTTTCAATCTTTTTCTTGCATTCGTGGGAAGGATGTGGTCATTCTTTTTTTCTTTCTTCTGTATTTACTACTTTCTTAAGTGTTTCTTACAGAGTTGGTCTGGAGGTGGTGTAAACTCTTAGGGTTGAACATCTGGGAAAGATTTTAAATCTCCATCACTGATGAGGTTAGCTTAACTAGGTAGGTAATTCTTGGTTGAAATAGTTTATCTTTGAGAACTTTGAAAATAGGACTCCAGTCTTGTCTAGACTGCAATATTTGTATATATAAATCTGCTGCTGTTCTAATTGGTCTTTCCCAGTAGGTAGTCTGATCTTTCTCTCTTTCTGTTTTTGGAATTTTTTCTTTTATTCTAACTTTGTGTGAGTAAATTACTATGTGTCTAGGAGTTGGTCTTCTCATTTGATGTATTGCAGGGTTTCTCTGAATCTCTTGTGTTTGAATGGTCACATCTCTGATAAGATGAGGGAAGTTTTATTGAATAATTTCATGGAATGTTTGTTCCAAGGTGGTCTCTGTCTCTCTATCTGCCTCAAGGATCAATCTTAGGTTCAGTCTCTTGATATAATTGGTCATCTCCTGGAGAATTTGTTCCATCTTTTTATATTTTTTTCTCTGTTTTTAACAGTTTAAGTTTGTTCCATATTTTGTTACTCAAGCTCTGAGATTTTTTCTTCTGCTTGGTTAATTCTTCTTTCCATACTTATCAGTTTGATATTCATTTTTGTTCACTGTATTCTCTATTGCTATTATCTCAGTTATCAACTTCTTTATTATTTCCTCTTATCTCTCCTCATTTCCATTTATTATCTCTATTAATATCCTGATTTCTGGATTGGTGGTTTGAGACCATTCACTTTGGGGTCTCTTCATTGTTTGAGTTCTGAAGTCTGCATTCTCAGTTGCTGTCTTCCCAGATGTCTGTATGGGACTTGCATTCTCTTCTTGGTTCTTCTTTTTAGAAGGGTTTCCTCCCCACTCCCCCCCCCACCTTGTTTAATTCTGTTGTTCAGTGATGGGGGATAGATCTCACTTCTGTTTGCTCAATCTCCTATTTCTCCTTATATAGATACTTGGAGTTTTTTCCATTTTGAAGCTGGATCTGGGTTGAGGAACTGTCCTTTTTTGCAGTTTTGAGATTTTATTAAGGGGGGAGCTGTGGTTCAGAAGCTATCTGCAGTTCCCAGGATCCACTGAAAGGCTTGAGGACCTCCCTCGAACCCATTTTCCACTGCCTTACAATCTGTCCATGTGGTGGTGGTATATGTTTTCCCCGTGGATCAAAATGGGATAAGAAAAAGGAAAAGAACAAAAAAGGAAGAAGGGAAATGAAAGGAAGTTGATGAGAGAGAAGAAAAAGAAGGAAAGAAGATAGACTCATCAACTAATTAATAAAGAAAGAAACAAACAAAAACAGAAAAAAAAGAAAAACATACAAAGAGGAAAAAAACTCTGTTGATGTACTCAAAAATACCTATATGCAAACAGAAAATGTAAAAAACAGCCATAAAATAACAAAAACAAAGCATGTATAAAAACATGATGAAGCATCCGGGCTTGGTGGCTCAGCCTGTAATCCCGCGCCTTTGGGAGGCTGAGGTGAGTGGATTGCCTGAGCCCGCGGGTTCGAGACCCGCCTGGGCAAGCGAGACCTCATCTCTACAATAAATCAAAAAATCAGCCGGGCGTGGTAGTGCATGCCTGTAATTCCGGCTACTCGGAAGGCTGAGGTGGAAGGATCACTGGAGCCCAGCAGGCGAGGCTGCGGTGGCCAGGAGCAGCCACTGCACTCCAGTCTGGGCGACTGAGTGAGACTCCAACTCAAAAAAAAAAAATAAGGCTGGAGACATCACATTGATGTAGCTTTTTCTAGTTTGTCAGGATCAGGATTCCCAAGCCAAAGTCACCAGAAATGTACAGCCAGCCTGAGATTCATGCAGTTCCTGGGGATGCAATAGCATCTGGAGAGAGGAACACAGTGGCACCTGAGAACTTGGGGATGCCAACATCAGTGGAGCCCCAAGAAGTGTTACAATCCTTTTTGTTTGACAGCTCAGCAAGCCAGGGCCTAGAAAATTGTTTAAACTCTTTCAGTTCAGGGGGTCTACAAGCTGAACCCAGGAATGTTACAGCTCTCTCAGTTTTGTGGACTGGCAGGTTAAGTCCCCGAGAAATGTTGAAGCCCTCTCCACTTACAGGTCCAACTGTCCTAGTGCAAAAAGTTCTGGGTTCTTGTCTGACACCCAAGAAAAATAAGCATGGACACCAAAGGGTGAGCAAGTTGAAATACATTCAGGAACAGGAAAGTAAGTGTTGCAGCTCTCCACAGTGAGAGGGGACCCAAAAGTCCTTGATTTGGCTGAAGTAGTGGGTTTATATAGTGTTCCAGACGGGAAGTGCATACTGATTGGTTGGGGGGTAGCACCAATCAGACAGAGGCACAGTGGTGTGGGATTGAAAATGCACTAATCAGAAAGGGTTGAAAAGGGTCAATCAAGAAGAAGCATGCCAAAGTGGAAGTCTACAAATCTGGGAATTGTTTTCTCACTCCAGTCCGTGGGGCTTGTAGTGGAGGTTTTTACTGGGGACCCACCCTAATCTGCTTGCTTATCTGATTTCTTCCTTTTTCCTCCTTTCATTCCCCCTTCTTGAGTGGTGGCCCTAACTGCCATTAGCTCCTACACAAGCTAAAATATCCCTTCCTAGCAGAGGACTCAGGCTCTCGGGTGCAATCAGAAAGGCATGCATAAATAAAAGATTTCCCTGGCTACAATGAAGGGGTTGGGAAAAGTATTCTGTTAAAAGTTGTCCTAAAAGGCCCCTTACAGTCTTGCTAAGGGAGGAGAGGAGAACCTGATTAGAGAGGAAAACAGATAGGGAAGCACCAGTATCCAGGAGGCAGTTTACCTTCTTCCCTTTGACCTTCTGAATCATCCAGGGCTCCTGGATGGTAATGGCTGTCTGAGACATTGAAACCAGGGAGGAGAGCCCTGGGACCCATCAGTCCTGCTGGACCATTTGTAAGGCCAGTTCTGGACCAATGGCCTGTGCCTCTGGGGACAGTCCACCTTCCAGTGGTCTCCCTTATAGATTGGACAGGGTTGAGGTGGCTTTGACTTTCTCCTTTTGGCTGTGCAATCCCTCCTAAAGTGTCCAGGCTTGCCACATTCATAGCAGTTGGCAGGTGCACCTCAGGGATTATGGGGTTTACTAGCCTGTACAGCAGTTACAAGAGCCACTGCCTTTGTCTTCTGTCTCCTTTCTTTTTTCTGAGCCTCCTCCTGATCCCTATTGTAAAAGATGGAGGTGGCCACTTTCAGGAGGTTCTCTAAGGTACTATCTGGTTCTATGACCTGCTTTTGGAGCTTCCTCCCAATATCTGGAACTGCTTGAGTAATAAACATATCTTTTAGGATTAGTTGCCTGCAACTGCCTCGGGATCCAGGGAAATGTGTTTAATCAAAATCTCTCTTAGCCTTTCCAGAAAGGCAGAGAGATTCTCAGCTTCCCCCTTGTCTATCATAGCTTAGAGTAATTGAGAAGTATAGTTCTAATACATCTTAAGGTTTCTAATATACACATCTGAAAATGTTTTCTCCATTCTTTCATCTGGAGAGAGAGAAGCAAAAGAAAGGTGTCACTTAGCTTTTCCTGCCCCAGTCAATGCACAAGAATAAGGATCAAATAAAGAAGGACTTCCCCTTACTTTCCTGTCCTTATATTCTCAGTGTCCCCATGACTGTGAGCATGGCATCCATCCATGTGTAGAGAAGGAATGATAAGGTTGACAGGATTAGTCACGCTTATCTGCACAGTGCCCTAGTCCTTCACTGCTGAGTGTACCGCTGAATTCCTCAAACCTAGCATTTCCCCTGATGCAGATGACATCTTGAAAAAGACCTTGGAGCAATTGTATTTTGGCAAGGGATTATAATGAGGGGGGTGTTCTCAAGACCATCCTTGAAGGCCAGTAGACCCACAGATTGAGCCAAGTTACAACATCTATATTAATGGGAGAAATTACTTTCCAAACAAAGTCCTCTTTTCCCTGGTAAGGAACCACTCAAGTTGGAGACATAAAAGTGCCCAAGGAAGGTATATGTGTCCATTAAGAGAGTCCCCATTGGCTTTCAAAAAATTAAAGCCAACAACTGATGGGGAATTCCTTTGACTGGGTCCCTATTATAAATGGAGCTAGAAATTGGGCCTGCATAAGCCAGTGTTAATAGAACCAACAAACAAGGTATCTGAGTTTCTGAGCAGAGCCAAGAAGGTGCTTTAGAGGGAAGATTTTGCTTCTTCTCAACTTTTGTCTACCCAGAGGATCCCTCAAATGTATGCTAGGGTGAAACCGTGAAGCCAGATTTTTCCTTAAATAGAGTGAAGAGAGAGAGAGCCCAAGGGAAGTGTTTACAGCTCTGTCAGTTCAGTGGGTCAGCGAGTTGAGCCCTCCTCTCCCAGAAATGTTACAGCTCTGTCGGGTTCAGTGGGCCAAAAACTGAGTCCCTGAGAAGTGCTGAAGCCCTCTCCACTCAGCGGGTTCAATTCTTTGAGTACAGAAAGTTCTGGGTTCTTCTCTCACACCCAAGAAAAATAAGGAGTGTGGACATCAAAGGGTGAGCAAGTTGAATTTTATTCAGGATCAGGAAAGCAAGTGTTGCAGCTCTCAGCAGCAAAAGGAGACCCAAAAGCTTATGATTTGACTGAAGTCAGGGGTTTATGTAGGGATCAGGAGGGGAAGTTCATGCTGTTTGGTTGGGGGTAGCACAAATCAGAGAGAGGCACCATGGTGTGATATTGAAAATGCACCAGTCACAGAGGATAGAAAGAGCCAATCAAGAAGAAGTACACAAAAGGAGAAGTCCGTGGTCCTGGGAATAGGTGTTCTCACTCCAGTCCATGGATCTTGCAGGGAGGTTTTTACTGGGGACCTGCCCTAATCTGTCTGCCTATCCAGTTTCTTCCTTTCTCCTCTCTCAACATTACCTGACTTCAAACTTTACTACAAGGTTACAGTAACCAAAACAGCATGGTACTGTTACAAAAACAGACACATAGACCAATGAAGCAGAACAGAGAACCCATAAATAAAGCTACTAACCTATAAACCAACTGATCTTTAACAAAGTTGACAAAAATTTTTTAAAAAATAGGGAAAGGACACACTGTTCAATAAATGGTGCTGTAAAAAATGGCTAAATATATGTAGAATAATAAAATTATACCCTTTCCTTTCAGCAAATACAAAAATTAACTCAAGATGGATCAAAGACTTAAATGTAAGACTGCATATACTTGATTATTTTCGTGTTATTCATTGTTCTTGAACATCCAGAAAGAATTTGCATGTACTTTGGGGTGTCTAGGAACACTAGGAACAAGTCTGTTGCCATGTTAATCTAATTGCACAGCTTGATGGTTTCTGAATTGTTCATGTGAGGTGTATTTGGGTTATAAAAATAGTTTACTTCTGGTTTACTCTTTTTCTGAGGGTTTATAATTTAAGGACTTAGCTTACAAAGTTTAATTTTTTCTAGATTGTCAAATACTCACAGGGCCAAAGAAGCTTTGTGCTCTTCTTACCTTTCTGGATTCTCACTCTCCTTTCAATTATTTTTAGTAATTCTTATTTTATTATTTCATTTATTCTGAAGAGAGTTTTTAAACAAATATTTGATCCAGTTTTTAGTGTGTTTTTTTCAGGAAGTTTTGGTGAAAATAATTTAACCTCTTATTACTGAAATGGAAGTCTTACCTTTACTTTTTTTTCAAGTGGGCTGTGCATTTTAAAGAATGTTGTTATTTTTCAACATTTCTAGGTGTATTATAGCGAAAGTATGTTCATGCTTCTGACAATAATGTTGAAAATGGATGTCTCCCAGGTGTATATGTGATTCCTGGGTATATATGTGTATCCTAGTTATATATGCAGAAAGAGTGCTTCAATGACAGGGGTCAAATTGTGCAAGAACCTCAAGTACACTCTTGCTCCTTCATCCTAATGCCTAGAGTAAAGAAAATCCTCAGGTACCTGTTTTGTGCCTCCTTTTACCTGAATCATTTTCCTGAAGCAATTTTTTTTAAGCGTCCCACATCACCTTTTCCCTAAAGTAATGTGTATGCATAATTGTTTCTTTGAGGACTCCATTATGTCTTAATCATTATCATTATTTTCTTCCTAAGGAGTATAATTAAGAGGGTGAGAGATTGGTAGTGTGGTGGTGGTGAAGAGGTTTAAGTATTTAATTTCTTTAATGAGAGTTTGTAACCAAAATTAATTTTGTCCTATAGGTTAGAAAATTTACATTACTAGTCTTAACCACTGTTAAGATTGTATTCAACTTTCATGGCACTTGGGGCATTTTTAGTAATTTAGCAGTGGTGTGCCTGATAGAAGTTTATAGTTCCTTCTATGTAGTAATTTCTGGATCTAAGTATGATTTAACTTCAGGTATTACCTCAGATAAATTGTTCTTATTTTTAGAAATTCCTTGACTACATGTTTGAAATACCAGTAATATCCCTGTCTTTCTTTTTTTGTAAAAAAATAATACTACGTTTTATGAAGTTGTGCTTGTAAGTAGTATCACCATCTAATATATGATGCAATTCAGATTAAAATGTCTTCATTTATAGCACATGGGATTTAAAATGAATAATTTTATACTTTATAACACTTCAAACACATTCTAAATTTGTATACTTAGTTACCTTAAAAGTATACTTACTCTTAGGTGCCTATAAACTAATAGTTTTTCTACACTTGCAGGGAATTTCACAAGTGTCGTGCTAGTGTGCTCCCTCCATCCTTATAAAACAAGTAACACACTCAAGTAACAAAACTGAAAGAAAGTCAGTCTTGGACCCAGATTTAGGTAACAAATATACAGCAATAAATACTGAGTAAGAATCTACATTTTCCTGTAGAGCATGGGACCTAGGACCACCTTAACAACCTTTCAGCGACTTCAAGTAATTCTGGAGACTTCAAACACTCTGAAATTATAAAATCTATAATAGTCTGACTCATTTCCCCTAGCCGTAGTCTGTGCAGGTGCCTATACAAGATGGAAGAGGGTTAGAGATCTTCATCATCCTAATCATTTCTCAGAATTGGTAGGAGAAATTTATTATTCAAGTCAGATATAGGCCATTAACATCTGTAAAAATCTGTACCACCATCACCAGGCCACCAGTAGAGGAAAGCTACTTCTTCCTGGGTTCTCAATTTACCTTTTCCTACTTGAGCATGTAAAATGTATCTTATGTATTATTATTTTTGTCTAGTGCCAGAAATCCATAAATGATTGCAGATACACGTTAATTTATCTATTAATTCATCCAACAAATATTTATTGAGGGCTTATTATGTGACAGGCACTTCTAGCTTTTTGGAATACAGCTCTAAACAAAACAGACAAGATACCTTCCCTCATGGAGTTTACCATCAAGTGAGAAAAGGAGAAGACAATTGCAAACAAAACATTGCATGTTCTAAATTATATATAGAGGCCAAATAGTCACAAAAATAGAAATAACATACACTGGGAATACTAAAGGCACAGATTGTGGGGAAGGTTAGGTTTCAGAAGTTACCTATTGGGTATAAGGTTCACTTTCCAGGAAATGGGTCACCTCAAACCCAAACCTCACCACCATGCAATATATCCTGGTAAGAAACATGCACTTGTATCCCCTGAATCTAAAATAAAGTATAATAACAGTAAACCGTATATAATATAATGTCATATAGTAATAAGTTGTATGACCAAAAAATAAGACTAAGAGTGTCAGAATGGAGGAAGCATAGTCAAGACATAATAAGGTTTTATTACCTTCAAGGCTTTTTTGGTATCCAAGACCTAAAGTAGCTCATTCATGGTATAAAATAAGGAATATGAACCAGTTAGTTCTGCTGTGCATGGCATTTAGATAGAAGGCATGGTGTGGGTAAGATTATGAGACTCTTTCCCTTTGGCCATTGAGGTGGGGCTAAGAAAGAATAAGGCTACAGAGAGCTTGCTGGGTAATAAGTTTGTGACTTACTTAAGTAATAATTGTGTAAAATTTAAATATACGCAAAAGTAAAGAGAAAAGAATGATAAAAGTCCTATACACTCATAACTCATTCAACAAGTGTCAATATTTTGCCACATTTCCTTTATTTAAACCTTTTATTTTGTTGAACATATATTTTTCTGTTTATTTTTTGATTTTTTGTTCAGGGGGTACACATGCATGTTTGTTACATGGACATATTGTGTGGTGGAAAGACTTGGGTCTCAGGTGACCCATTCCCCAGATAATGAACATTACACCCAATAGGTTATTTTTGAACCCTAAACCCCCTCCCTGCTCCCCCCTTATTGGTGTTCACAGTGTCTCTTTTAAAGAAAAACTCAGATGTCACATTTTTTCGCCTCTACATATTTCAGTATGGATTTCTATAAAAATGAACATTTACTTACCTAACCACAATGTTAATGTTATATCTACCAAAATAAAAATGATTTATTGTTACTATCTATTACATAGTCCATAATCAAATCTTCCTGATAGGACTTTAAAAAAATTTTATTTTATTTTAATTTAAACTTGTGGGGTACAAGTCAGGATTGCATATGTAAGTGGTTTAGGTACAGTTTTGGACCTCTCTTTGAACCTTCACTTTGCCAGGATTAGCAGCAGGCACACTTATTGCTGTTATCTGTCTCCCCCCCCCGCCACACCCCCGCACCACCCGGCAGTGTTCTGCTACTGACAATCCCTTTTTTGTATTATGATAGGTGTTCAAGGTCCACTTAAGAAAGATACCATGTGGTACCCAGTTATTATTTGTTTTTGTGATAGAATCCTGCGTATGATAGACTCCAAATCCATCCAAGTTTCTATGAAAGCCATAATTTTGTCCATAATTCTTTATGACCGCATAATATTCAATTGTGTATATGTAACACATTTTAAAAAATCCAGTACAGTTTTGAAGGGCAACATGGTTAGTTCCATGTTTTTGCTATTGTGAATAGTGCTGCAATAAATATGTGTGCACAGGTGTCTTTTTTGTAGAATGGTTTGTGTTCCTCTGGGTATATTTTGATAGGATTCTTTTAAAAGTGAGTGTGGATATCACATGAGCAAAGAAGGCAATATAGCAAAGTGCTTAGGAATAATGAGCTTTGAAGTTAGATACAACTAAATTTGAATCCTGCTTATCCCACATACCAATTTGATGAAGTTTGTCTCTAAGATTTGGTTCCTTCTCTAAAAATGAGGATAATAATGTCCCACAAAGTTGTTGTAGAGCTTAAATGATAGAATATAAGTAATTTATTATAGTGTCTGACATGCAGTTATCTTTCAATAAAATGACAACTATCACCATCACTAGGTGTGGCATTAAAAAAGGAGATCAAGAACACACTAGATAAGGGAAATGTGGGTTTTGTCTTGTGTAAGTACTAGCTATGAAAAAAATTAAAACCATTTGGCTACGCAAAAACTCCTGTTTATTAAGGTCTTTTACATGGAATGTTTACAAATTTCTTCTTTGTTGCCATAATGATTATTCATATTCAGCATTCTCATCTGTAAAACAGAATTATCTCCCTCCTTTCGGTGTTGTGAAGATTCAGTGTGATGACATATTTGAACATATCCACTATTATGGATTTAATATTAATTGTGGAAGCTTAATAAATGTAGATTAGATCTGAGTTTAAAATGTCTGACTTAGTAAGTTTTATTTTATTCTCACATTAAATAATTAATATATGCTGAGTCTTCGTAGTTTATTGCTCTTGACATGCACTAATTAAAAATAGTAGATGTTGATTAGGAACAAGTTTATTTAGAAAGAAAAAATTGACTAAATGAGTACTTGTAGCCCTTGTCAACCCTAAAATTCTAAGCTATATTGAACTTTTATCCCACAGTTTTCAGAATACCAATGCTGAACTTTGTCCCAATAGATATTGTGTTTAAGATTTAAGGATATTGTCCATTGTCTCCAAGTTAGTTTGTTCAGAACATCCAGAGTAGTCTCATTAAAAAAAAGCAGTGATGTACAAATAGATCTAATCCAAGTAACTCTAAAATAAAGTTCTTATGGTCTGCTGCAATCCTTTTTACATTTTAAGAAATGTGTTTTATTTTTCTTTTTATGGCTAGATAATACGTTGTACATACATATGGGGTACATGTGACATTTTGACACAAGTATACAATATATAATGATTAAATCAGAGTACTTGGGATATCCATCTTCTCAAACATTTATCATTTACTTGTATTTGAAACATTCCATATCTACTACTCTAGTTATCTTGAAATATACACTAAATTATTGTTAACTATAGTCACCCTATTGTGCTACTGAACACTAAATTTTATTCCTACTATCTGTATTTTTGTATGCATTAAGCAAACCCTTTCTATCTCCCTCACCACTATCATTCTGAGCCTCTGATAATCATCATTTCTGTACCTTCATGCAATAAAATTTTTAACTTCCATATATGAGTCTGAACATGAAATATTTGTCTTTCTGGGACCGCTTTATTCTCCACTTAATGTAATGTCCTCCAGTTCTACCTATGTTTTTGCAAATGACAGAATCTTATTCTTTTTGTGACTGAAAATGTTCATTGTGTATATATAACACATTTTCTCTATCCATTCATTTGTTTATGGACACTTAGATTGGTTCCTTATCTTGGCTATTGTGAATAGTGTTGTAACAAACATGAGAGTGCAGATATATCTTTGATATACTAATTTCTTTTGCAATTTTAAGCCTAATTTTGACCGAACATTACATTCAGTTCCATATTTTGCATATTATTTTCAGCAACCACTTTCTGTTTTTGTGGATTCTGACTCTAAATCTGATAACTGAGTTCCAAATCTTGCTATACATTTTCTGTCAAAACACAGACCTATCTGATGTAGTCTTTGCTAGGCTTACCTTAGATTTAAAATTTTTTTGACCAATATCTCTGCCATTACTCACCTCAAATCAATTTCCTTAAGAGATAAACTTGCTAGCATTAGCTTCACATTATTTAAGGGTAATTTTGACATTTTTATAAGGCTAGTCGTAAAACTTAGGATAAGGTAAATTAGTATTGCACCAAATTGCTTAGCTGCAATATTCCAAAAGAGTGAATTGAATTCAATACACTTGCTCAGTAAATTATTCCATTGGAAAGTTTAAAAATGAGTTTTCAAGGCAAAAATATAGTGAAATGATTTTCATTCTTCCAAGTACAAATTCATTTTTCAGCTGTTCCTCATATTTTAATACAGCCAAATAATAAATCCCTCCCAGTTACCTCAAAGTACTTTCTTTTACTCTGTTCTCATGCTCTATTTTCCCATACCCTTAGTAGTATACTGGTAAATATTTACCAATTGGCTCTCTGGTGAGTAGGAAAGCCCTGATTTTATGATTTGCTTATTTTTATGTTGAGACTATCTCCACCATGATGAACTTAAGCTACCAATGTGAGGTCACTGAGCACAGAGTTTGGAAAATATATACATAATCAGCTTTCCTGAGCAAGCTCTGGTAGGCTCCAACATATCACTGTCATTATTCACATACTTCTCTTACATCACATTTATTTCAAGGGAGAATAATATTAAAGTGCTTACTTTTTAAATTATAAAATCTCTGAATAGAATGCTTTTGGCAACAAGAAGAAGGACTGCAGATAGGGAGGGATATAGAAGACTTTACATTAATGCTTAAAGTAATTAAAATTGCAGGACAATTCACTCAGGTTTTCTAGACTTTAAAGATACAAAGAACTGTGATTTTGAAATTGCTGCACAAGATGTTAATAGTAAAGTCTTGTATATGAAAGGCAAAAAAGTCGTGGGCTGCCATAAGAACAACTTTGCATAACTATAGGCTGTATTGCCAACTGAATATGTGAAATATTATATGGGTTTTTTCATACTAATTGCTAAATGTTAACTAGAAATCTCTACTGTTAGCACTGTAGACTTCAATTTTTAGAAACTATAGAAGGCTCTCATATACCATATCAACTGGGAAAAAATGGGTTACATTGCCTCACAACTTAAACCAGCTCATTATATTTCCTTTCCTATGCATTGTATCAGTAGCTAAATTTGTGATGATGAAATGGAACTCAATTACAGTGATCAGAAAAGGGATATGAATCTAGACAACACAAAATGGATCAATATTCTAAAGCTGACTTAGAATTTTGTTTGAAAAAATAAGAATTCAAATAAATTTAATAAGGCAATATGAATATATTAAACCAAGGAGCTGAAAGATCTCTACCTGGAGAACTACAGAACTCTGGTGACAGAAATTGTAAAGGACACAAACAAATGGAGGAACACCCCATGCTCATGTATTGGAAGTATAGACATTGTTAAAATGACCATATTACCCAAGGTAATCTATAGATTCAATGAAATCTTTGTTATACTACCAAAGTAGTTTGACATTTTTCACAGATTTACAAAAACCAACCCTAAAATTAATATGGAACCAAAAAAGAGCCAAAATAGCCAAAGCAATTCTAAGCAAAAAGAACAAAGCTGGAGGCATCACATTATCTGACTTCAAATTACACTAAAAGGATGTTGTTATCAAAACAGCGTAGTACTGGTACAGGAGAAGTCACATGGACCAATGGAACAGAATACAGAGTCCAGAAATAAACTCTCAATACCTACAACCTACTGATTTTTGACAAAGCAGACAAAAATATACACTGTGGAAAGGACATGCTAGTCAACAAGTGGTGCTGAAAAAATTGGACAGCTGCATGCAGAAAAATGAAACTTGATCCATATCTCTCCCTATATACAAAAATTAACTCAATATGGATTAAAGACTTAAATGTCAGGCATGAAACCACAGAAATCTTAAAGAAAACCAGGAAAATTTCTTCTGGACATCAGCCTAGGTAAAAAATTTGTGATTAAAACTTCCAAAGCAGATGCAGCAAAAATAAAAATAAAAATAAACAAATGGGACTTAATTAAACTAGAAATCTTCTACACAGCAAAAGAAATAATCAACAGAGCAAAAAGACAACCTACAGAATGGGAAAAGATATTCGCTAGACATCCAACCAAGGTTTAATATCCAGAATTTATAAGTAACTCAAAGAAATTATCAAGAAAAAGTAAACTATATATCAGACAAAGGACTAATATTTATAATCTACAAAAAATTCAAACAAATCAGCAGGAAAAAAATAACTCCATTAAAAAGTGGGCAAATGACATGAACAGACATCTCTCAAAAGAAGATATACAAATGGCCAACAAACATGAAAAAATATCCAAGATCACTCATCATCAGGATAATGCAAATTAAAACCACAATGAGATACCACTTTACACCTGTAGAATAGCCGTTATTAAAAAATCAATAAACAATAAATGCTGGCGTGGATGCAGGGCAAAGGGAACACATTCACTTTTGATGGGAGTGTAATGTACTACAATCTTCATGGAAAGCAGCATGGGGATTTCTTATACAACTAAACATAGATTAATCATTTGATCCAAAAGTCCCATTACTATGTCTCTATACAAAGGAATAGAGGTTATTAAATTTAAAACAAACAAACAAACAAAACAAAACCATGTGCCTGCATGTTCATCATAGCAAAAATTACAGTTTCAAGGATGTGGAATCAACCTAAATGCACATCAACCAATCAGTGGATAATGAAAATGTGGTATATATAAACCATAGACTACTACATAGCCATTTAAAAAAATGAAATAATATCCCTTGCAGCAACACTGATGGAGCTGGAAATCAACATCCCAAGTGAAATGACTCAGAAACAGAAACCAAACACTGCATGTTCTCACTCATGTATGGGAGCTAAGTAGTCACAAAGATGAAAATATAAAACATTGAGGACACAAATATGTGGGGATTGGTAGGGTTCAGAAACTAACTACAGGGCACAATGTCCACTATCTGGAGAATGGGACACCTGAAACTCAATCACCACCACCTGCATCATATGTTCAGGTAGCAAACATGCATGTGTGCTCCCTGAACCTAAAACTTTTAAGAAAGCAAATAATCTCCTTAAAAAGTGGTCAAAAAACATGAAGAGACCTCTGCTAAAAAAGATACACAAATGGTCAAAACATATTTTTAAAAATCTCAGCATCACTCATTATCAGTAAAATGCAAATTAAAGCCACAATTCAATATCATCTTACACAGTTAGATGGCCATTATTAAGTAATGAAAGAACAACAGATGTTGGTGTGGAAGTGGAGAAAACGGAATGCCACTGTTGGTGATAGTGTAAGTCACTACGACCTCTGTGGAATATGGTATGAGGTTTCTCAAGCAACATAGTCTTCCATTTGATCCAGCAATCCCACGACTAGGTATCCTCCCAAAAGAACAGAGGTCGTTATATAACAAAGACACCTGCACTTGCATGTTCATCACAGCGCAATTCACAATGGCAAAGATGTAGAATCAACCTAAATACCCATCAACAAATCAGTGGATTATGAAAATGTGGTACTTATACAATATGGAATACTATTCAGCTATCAAAAAGAATGAAATTATATCTTTTGCAGCAGCTTGAATGGAATTGGAGAACATCATCCTAAGTGAACTAACATGGAACAGAAAACCAAACACTGTATGTTCTCATTTGTAAGTGGAAGCTAAACTAAGAATGTCCAAAGACATAGAGAATGGTATAATGGACACTGGAGACACAGAATTGGGGAGGGGAAGGGTGGAGGGACAAAAATAAATCACCTATCAGCTACAATGTGCACAGGTGGGGATGGTGGGTACACTTAAAGCCCAAGCCAAACTCTATTTGTATCCCCATAGCTATTGAAATGAAAATAAATTGTCATAAGGCAAGCTTATCAAAGGATAATATAACATTTTAACACATTCTGGGTAACAAAATATTATAGCATAAAGTCCTAAAAAGGAATCATGAAAATTTCATTACCAAATACTTTTGCTATGGTTATTTAGAAAATTTGCTCAAATGTAAACAATGCTATTCATTTAAGTTTGTGAGAAACATTTTACCATTTTACCTTTAAAACTCTTATAGGACATTCAAAACACTTCTTTTTTTTTTTTTTTTTTTTTGTTGTTGTTGTTGGAATATGACTGCCAAAAGCTACTGCCTTTTTTACCTACACACAATTCATTACAGGGAGTTGTTCCCAATTACTTGCTCCCACCTCCAGGACCTTGTCTAGACACACTAGTATTATTAAAACTCAATCCAGGACTGAAGAGCTCCTTCATTTATGAGGATACACCTTGGAATTAATATCTGTCCTTTTACCTACACATGCTCTGTGTTTAAGCTTCTGTGACATCACTTTCTTCACTTGCCTTGACTTCTGGTCACTCACTTTCTTGACTGATAAATCAAACTCGCCTGGCCTGAGTTTATCTTATTTAATCTCTGGCTTCCTTCTTTTTAACTTAGCCTTTATATTTGCATCTGCCTGAGGTTTTGCCAACCCCAGCATTAAAATACATTTTAATGCTATTTTCCCAACATTTTTCCTGGTTTCTGACACTTACTCTCTTTAACTATTTCTTGATTTCTGTAACTGAGTATGAACACCTCTGGATGTAGAATCTTGCCTGTTGTGACTTTTGCTATGTCTGTTCTTTTCTATTTTTTCCAACTACCTATAATTTGGGCCTCGCTGTCTGGTTCTGGGTGTTGGTCATTGTATATGTACTAGTTTTGATTCATTTATATAGTTTCATGTCATTGTTTCCACTTTGACTTAAACCGAGACTTTGAATCCCAATCTTGCCCTGCCAAACGTTGGCTCTTCCATCTTCACCTAGGACTGAAGATGACATGGCTACTAGCACTCACTTTCAAATGATCATCAACTTTATTTGATCAAAAGTATATCATCTTAAATTACTGATCCATTGACCATAGGTAATTCACTTTGCTTCCTTGTACTTTACTGTACCCATCCATTAAAAGTGATGGAAAAATTATGTAAATGATAGGCTTTTATCTTATTCAAGTTTTTTAAAAAATATCCATTTAAATCTTTTATATTTTTATTGTAGAGTGGCTCTTCAAAAGCTTTTCAAATGACTCTGGATTTTTAAGAGCTCTTATTTGCCTTTTCCTCTTTATCACTCCTTGCACCCCAATGATTTAACATAATTAACTTTTTTGCTGTCTTCTTTTAAACCACATGGATGATAAAGTGTATATCTGGGTACTTTTTCAGATGCATTTTGCTTGTTTAGGTAAAAGTATTCTTAATGTATCTCCCTTGATTTGAACTAAAGCTTATTTGTCCCCTCAATTCTTTAGATATTTTAGTTCCCCTGGAAATAGATGAGATTTCAGACCAAACTATGAGTGATTGGTTGACACATTTGTGTGGACTAAAGAGGATGCTGATTTGAAGCATTATTGGTTGACCCACACTTCATAGTGCTAAATAAATAATCATTTCCCAGGCAACTTATCTGGACTACTAGTACTCTTATGACCAAATAATTCACTTTGTACATCATCTCAAATAATTTAATAGGATAATTATTTACCTGGAGTCTACCTGCTCCAGCAAGTTCACAGGTGATCTACAGGAAATCCACAAAGGTGAACAAGTTTAATTAATACATTGTCTATAAAATGAGGTATCTTAATAAGTAAAATACAAAACAGAAATTTAGTGTTCTGCAGAGGTTATATATGGAATCATTAGATTAGGGGAATGCATACTAATGATTCAGAGGAGTTTTCCCACCAAGTGGTTTACCCTGACCTGGACCAGTAAGATAAGGAAAGTTTCTTCAAATGGCTTCTATTTAACTAACTAACATACAAGAGCAAGGCTTTCACAGATAATGACTTAGAGAAACTGTATGTTGAACATTTTATTTAAAAATTATTTTTTTCATGCTTTAAATCAGAAACATTTTAAAGGACAATACTTAACTTTAATTTTCTCGACTTTTGGTACACAACTTTGAATGGAGATGTCAATAGTTGGAAAATGCCTAAAAGGTGGGCAGCATAAAACTGAAAGTGCAGAAAAGAGCCCACAATAATCTACAAAAAGTGCATAGAGTCTCTGGTTAATCAAAATCAGCACTGTTGAGAAATTAACCTAATTTTAAGTAGGTTAAAAATTAGTGTTTTAAACCTAGCAAACCAATATTTGAAGCTGTGATCTGAGCTTCCTTAGGCAGTTCTCACATATATCAATAAATGATTGCCTTGGTAAAAATGAACTTGAAAATGAACTCCTTATTAATGTCGAAAAAAGAACAGGAAAAATGAAAGTTGGAAGCACTTTCTCCAATCTATACAGTCCTATACTGACCCAACATGAACTTTGAAAATATTGTACTTACATTCAACCAAATGAAGAATAGGAGAGCAGTAAATTGCATTCGAATTTCCTCCCACTCAGCTCCGCAAAACCAAATCCTAAAAGATTAAATTCACCTCTTTCTCTATGGTATTTTCCTGAAATCACTTCTGATATAATTAAAAAATTTGTAAATTCTATGCTGAAATAAGCTTTAGCAGTCACTCAATATAGATAAAACTTCAGTATTTATTTATTTATTTATTTATTTATTTATTTATTTTTGAGTTGGAGTCTCACTCTGTCACCCAGACTGGAGGGCAGTGGCCGCTCCCAGCCACCACAGCCTCGACCTGCTGGGCTCCGGCGATCCTTCCACCTCATTCTTCCAAGTAGCTGGAACTACCCCACCTGACTAATTTTTTATTTATTGTAGAAATGAGCTCTGGCCAAATTGCCCAGGTGGGTCTTGAACCCGCGGGCTCAGGCAATCCACTCACCTCAGCCTTCCAAAGTGTGGGATTACAGGCTGAGCCACCGAGCCCGGCTAACTTCAGCATTTATGATTGATGCTTATTATACTTGAACATTCCCAGTGATTGATGCCTTTTGACTTTACGAAACAGTCCCTATCATTTTGAACACTTGAATTTTAAGCTGAAACTTTTCCCCCTTGGTATTACAAAACAAGTCACATATGTTTTTGCTTAGCAGTTTTTCAAATATTTGGTCTTCTCTTTAAGTTAAACATTCTGAGTTCCTGGAACCTTGCCTCAAATTAGATGTTTATGAATGCTTCATCATTCCTGATTTCTCTTCTCTAGATGCAACTGTTTGTAAATCTTTCAAAATAAGAATAATTAACAGAACAGGGCAAGTGTAGTCTGACTAGGGTAGAGATTATTAGAATACTTAAAGTTTCTTGATTCAATGTTAACGTATTAATGTAGTTTAAGTATGAATTATCTTGCTTAACAACTATGTTACACCAGCTCATATGTATTTATATCAATTTTAAAATAAACTTTTCCCAACTTAGGTATTTATTGCCCATCCTAACCTGTGTAAATGATTTTTGTGAACTTAAAAGCAAGACATACTGTTCAGCTCTGCTAAATTTCATCTTATTGCATTTGTATGTCTAGTCTTTTAAGATCTTTGAAACCAGGGTTAATAGCCATGCTTTAATTATTCTATCCAGATATTTTTCACCTACAAGTTCAATATACATGCTTTCAACTGATATATTGTGAACTGGACAGATACAGATACCTAAGGCATGTGTTAGAAATGTCTCTCATCTCTGAAAACCTATTACTCTAGCCTACAACACACCATCTAGTTTTTCCTACATCCATACATTCGGCAAGACTCATGAGTGCTTACCAGATGCCAGACATGGTATCTAGAACTTTAGGTTACTGGAGATATTACAGTAAAGAGAAGTAAGTCCTGATCCCCTTTGACTTTACACTCTGGTGAGGACAGGTGAAATAAAAAGGTAACCAAACAAATAATGTAATTTCCTATAGTGATAATGAGGAGAATAAAGCACAGCAAGAAGTTAGAGAATACAGAGAGTGGTTTGAGGGTGCTATTTTCAACAGATTAATCTAAGAAGGTAACTTTTAGCAGACAGCCTAAATTATGTGAATATCTGCACATACGCAATGTGAATATCTGAAAGAATAATTTTCTAGGAAGGCATAGCAAGTGCAAAGTTTCTGAAGAAGGCACAGGCTTTCCAGAAAGAGAAAGAGAAAAACAATCAGCCAGGTTAGCTCGAGTACAGTGAACCAGGGCAGGAACAAGTGGTGGGCAATAAGCCATAATAATGATTTGAGGTTTTATTATTAATATAATAGAGAGCATTTGGAGGACTGTAAATCAGGTTTCAATATGATCTGATTAGACTTTAGAAAAAATATTTTGACTGCTGTTAAGAGACAGTATTGAAGAAGGACCAGAGTGGAAGATAGAAAACCTGTCGCCGTTGGGAGGCTGAGGTGAGTGGATTGCCTGAGCCCGTGGGTTCGAGACCTGCCTGGGCAGCGAGACATCATCTCTACAATAAATCAAACAATCAGTCAGGCGTGGTAGAGCGTGTCTGTAATTCTGGCTACTCGGAAGCTGAGGCAGAAGGATCGCCGGAGCCCAGCAGGTCAAGGCTGCGGTGGCCAGAAGTGGCCACTGCACTCCAGAATGGGCGACCGAGTGAGATTCCAACTTAAAAAAAAAAAAAGAAAGAAAAAAAAAGGAAAACCTGTAAGATGCTTTTGCAGCAGTTCAAATCAGAAGTGCTAATGACTTCGATGTAGTAGTAACGGAGGAGGTAAGGAGTACTCAGATTGAAGGTACAGGCTTTAAACTTACTGGTGGCTTAGAAAAGAAGAATTAATAACTGGATGAATTTAATGGTCTTTTTCAGTACTCTGCTTTTATATATGTCTTCTTTTGTATTTGGGTTATAAACTTTTCAAGGACCATGCTCTTTTTCTCTCATACCACCTCAGTTCCAGGTACATAGAAGGTGCTTAATAAACATATTAATCCATCAACAGTAGGTCATCTCTGAATCCTTCACTTTTGCCCTTATAATTCCATCTTTGAAATGTCTCAGATCCTATCATTTCTATTCATTCTTGCTCTTAACATTCTGATGTAGACTCAAGTTGTCTAGAAGCTAGATTACCACTACAAGTATCTAGCTTCTCTCTCTCACTCCAGTCTATCCCAATCTAATTGAAAATTAATAACTTGAAAAATTTGCTTTCAGTCATTCATTCAAGAAGTACTTACTAATTTGTCTGTTTTGGGTTCACAACTCTTCTAGATGCCAAGTGTATAATAATAAACAAAACAGACAAAGATATCCTGCCCTTTTGGAGTTTATATATATATATATATATATATATATATATATATATATATATATTTGGGGTTTTTTTTTTTTTTTTTTTTTTTGAGTTGGAGTCTCACTCGGTCGCCCAGACTGGAGTGCAGTGGCCGCTCCTGGCCACCACAGCCTCGTCTGCTGGGCTCCAGCGATCCTTCCGCCTCAGCCTTCCGAGTAGCCGGAATTACAGGCATGCACTACCACGCCCGGCTGATTTTTTTTTTTTTTTTTTTTTTAGTTGGAGTCTCACTCTGTCGCCCAGACTGGAGTGCAGTGGCCGCTTCCGGCCACCGTAGCCTCAACCTGCTGGGCTCCGGCGATCCTTCCGCCTCAGCCTTCCAAGTAGCCGGAATTACAGGCATGCGCTACCACGCCCGGCTGATTTTTTTGATTTATTGTAGAGATGAGGTCTCGCTGCCCAGGCGGGTCTCGAACCCGCAGGCTCAGGCAATCCACTCACCTCGGCCTCCCAAAGGCGCGGGATTACAGGCTGAGCCACCGAGCCCGGCTTGATGTTTTTGATTTATTGTAGAGATGAGGTCTCGCTGCCCAGGCGGGTCTCGAACCCACAGGCTCAGGCAATCCACTCACCTCAGCCTCCCAAAGGCACGGGATTACAGGCTGAGCCACCGAGCCCGGCAGGAGTTTATATTTTCAATAACTAAAAATATAAAATGCATTTGATAATAGTATACACTATGAAGAAAAATGAAACAGGAAAATCGGTTTAAGGAGTGTTAAGGATATCAGAATTTTAAGTAAGGAACACCTCTTTAAAGAGATTGCATTTGAACACAGATTTTAATCAAGTGATGGAGTAAGTCATACAAAGATCAGAAGGCATAACAGTACAATTTCCCTGACATGGACATGAGTTTGCCTTGTTTGAGAAATGGAGAAAAGGCTGGTATGATTGGAAAGTGAGTTGGTGACTGAGTGGCAGGGGGTAAGGTCAGAAAGATGGCAAAGGACATCTAGGGTCTTCAGGACATGGTAAGAAAGTTGCATTTTATGCTATTTATGAATAGAAGCCTTTGGACAATTTGGAATTGGACAATATTTGAGTTGGTGGCTGAGCGGCAGGGGCTTAGCTCAGAAAGATGGCAAAGGACATTTAGGGTCTTCAGAACATGGTAAGAAATTTGCATTTTATGCTATTTATGAATGGAAGCCTTTGGACAATCTAGAGCTGGACATCATTTGATTTTTCTAAAATCATCTAAGCTACTCTGTAGATCACTAACTATAAAGGATTAAGGTCACTTGCCCTATGGATTTTGGAGACTTTTAATCAAATCAAAGTTCTCTATTTTCCAATGCTGTTATTATTAACTGATCCTATCTCCCTCCCATTAGTCCTCAGAATATGCGCTTTATTTGTCAAGCTGGTTTCATTATGAACCTCCTAACATTATATATATTTATACTTCTCCACCTTTGCCTATTTTTCCCCTTTAAGACATTGCCCTCTATCCTCTCTTATCATTCAAGAGCCATCACAAGTTTTAATTATAACATAGAGTACTTTCTCAACTGTCTCACCTCACTGATGTCTCCAGTCATTAAATAACGTAGCTCTTGAAAGTAGTTCATGACTAAACACATGATCATGTACAATTTATTGTTGCCAGTATTTACTGTGTGCTAATCTTATATTCTCAATAATGTTACAAGTTCTATGATAGTAGAGAGGTGATTAATTCTACACCTCTCATGGCATCCATCAAGCCTGGGGAGTACAGCAAGTGAATGTGAACTGATGTAACATGTGGACTGACAGTTTTTTGTCATGATGATCACCCAAGTAACTTCCCGCAGAGCAGGGAATTAGGTTAGGTGGATGGAACCCATAATTTCTTGCCTCAGTCATCAGAGTCAACTAGTTATTATATAACAGTACACTAGGTCTTACTGAAAAATTCTCGATGTGCACCTTCTTGATTTTAATAAAACAATATATACCTGTCAGTTGAACACTGACCACAAAACACTGTATTTCTTTATGTTATCACTTGGTTTTGGCAGCAAATAACAGTTTCGTTGAAAGTGAAACTCCAGTTGGAAGGCCGGGTAGCACCTGCTCAAAGGGCTGGAATGTAACTATTATAGTCACAAGGATGCTGGGTGTTCACAGCTGTTCAGGTAGGGAGAGGTACACAGAGGCCTGGCCATAGATGCAGCGGATACGTATGGGGAAGAGGCAGCCCAACTGCAGGCAACCATCTCTTCCCCCTCCTCACGCTCGGGTTCTGGGCTGAGGCCAGGGACTGTCCGGAGTTGATCTCAGGCTCCCATTGGCCGCTGTCTTTCGTGACGTCACGATCATGATGAGAATTGATGATCGGACTCGCTGATTTCATTGTCTGAGGCGGCAGTGGAGACCCAGGAAAAATCTCGCTGAATCTGCCTGCCCCAGCAGTGGTCAGCTCTGGGTTGCTCTGACCCCCTCGGTGACTACACCACGCCCGAGGTAAGCTCCCAACCTGGGTGGGTGTGAAGGGCGAACGAGGGTGGACAAGGCACCGGGATAATGCATTGACCAGTGGGGAGCCCGTAGGTTCCGTGGCCTAAAGAGGCAGCCAACAAACTGGTGCGGCTTTGGGGGAGACAACTGCCTCTACTGCGAAGGCTGGCGGCAGCGTGAGGTTAGAAAGGAGCTGAGGATTGGAATACAGTGGGCATTGCCAAACAGTAAAGAACCTTGCTCCGAGAGAGAGCGATGTTTGGACGCGTTTCTGGCCCAGTAGTAGGAGGAAGTGGCGACTCTGCCTCCGAAGAAAGGAGGGGATTGAATTCTACCACTTCTAGATTTCACTGGAGAGTAGATTTCTCATAGCCCTACTCAAACACACTGAGAGCGCGGCGTCTGCGCATTAGCATCTTCCTGCGCGGGCGGGGTGGGTGGGGGGTGGGGTGTGCTGGTATCGGCAAGGAGAATAGGCAAAGAGTTTGCGCAGGCGCCTTTCCGTTTTGCTGGGGAGGGTGGAGCTGAGCCCTTTCTGGTCTGAATAAGGAAAGATTTGGGGAGTTGGCCTCATGATGTTTCAAGCACTAGTTGATGGGAAGGGATCTGCCAGTTACTTTGAATCTAGTTTAGTGAGTATACCCAGCCCCAAAATGGGCCTGATAAATTTGAGAAGGCAAATGTTTGATCTTCCGATAATAGATGTGGAATAACGGAAATAACTCGGAGAAGTGGAAAAGAAATGTTTCAGATAAGAAATGGTTTGGAGAAAAATAAACACTATTTAAATGAATCTAACTTTTAATCTTAAAGGAGCGCTGATTTGGGGGGAATTGTGGAGACTTAGAATAAGAATTTTTTCTTTCTTATCTATTTTACTTCTGGGAACAGACTCTTTTAAATCTTTAATCCCTGTTTTAGGTTTGATGATAAGTCCTTCTGTCTTCTGCCTTTGCTAGAACCACTGAAGTCAAATACTATTTTTGAGGGAATCCCTTCAAACATCTATCATTGGGAAGGGTTATAGTACTCAGCAATTGTGCGATCAACCTGTGTGTCCTTGACGGAGAAATTTTGCAGTAATGTTATTAATTGCCTTCCACAGTCTGATCGTGGACTCCTGACTATTTCACAATTCTTGATTTTTCCCTATTTCTCATAGTCAAATAATTATAAAGTCCCAGTGGATTTTTCTTTGAAAGCCCTCTCATATAATTCTTCCCTTTCTCCACAATATAAATTCTCATCACCACTCACTTAGTCATTACAAGGGCCTCCTGGCTGGTCTTCACCTATGTCTCAAATCCTTAATTCATCCCACCAGTCTAATGATCTATGAGCACTTCTTTCAACAAGTTCTTTTTTTTTCACCAAAACAATCTTGGCTCTCTATATTCTATTGTTCCAAGCTCAATTCAATCTGAATTTCAAAATCTGGCCTCATTGTTTCACGGGAATCTCATTTTCCTTTATTCTTCAATGCACAATTTTCCTTAATGTTCCCTGAATAATCTATCTCCATAATTCTGCTCCTTACACCATTACCATGCCTTCATTTAAAATGTCTTCTTTTCTACATAATTAATATCTTATCCAGTTTGGAAACTCAATTGAAGTTACACCTCTCCATAAGCGTCTTCTAAGTCCAACCCAACTGTTATTAAGCTCACTTTTCCTAGAATTCCTATATCAATTTTTGTATTTGTCACCTTATTTGTATTGTCTTTGTGTGTGTGTGTGTGTGTGTGTGTGTGTGTGTGTGTGTGTGTGTGTGTGTGTTAGACTGAACTTATCAAATGATTTTTAAACCTCTCCTTAAAGGATTGAGACAGGCCATCTACTTCTTTATCGTCTGCCAGAAGCACTTGACTGAATAATCAAAATCAAAAATATGTAATTTTTTTTCCTAGAAAACTATTTCTTGGGAAATGAAGTAACATTACTATAGAGAGAAATGTACATGTGTGAAAAATTATTCATAATTGATCAGACAAGAGACCATCCAGTGAGTAAATAAATCTGAATATGTCAAAGAAAAGGCATTACAGAGATCTTTGTATAGTGGATGACTTCAAAATGTATCATATCTTCATAAACAGGACCAAGGGAATATTATCCCAGAATTAAGTCTGTAATTTTTTCAGTTTGAAAAATAATTCAGAGGTGTTCCATTGTTCTATACTACGCTTTGGTGACATTGTATCATGTATATTTTAGAATATAGCAATTACTCACTTTTCATTACATTATGTCTTCAATTGCTGTTTTACATTGACTATCCCTTAGAGTTTTCACTTATTTATCTCTTAAATCAGAGCAGATCATTGTGATGGTTGCCATAATTGCTATTATATAATGTATTGATTGCCACATTCCTACCCTTTGGGCTTCAAACTGCATTGTTTCACAGAGCTCAAGTTTTACTTGAGTGACAGTGTGGTCATGGTTTAATGTAGAGGCTTTTTACAGAATTCACTTTGGCTGCTGCCTCATTTTGAGGCACCATCCCAATATCACATAAAGGTTCTTGGTTTAGGAATGTGGATGAAAAACAGCCCAAAAGTGTATTGTAACCTGTAAATTTGAAAATCTTTTTTAGCCGGGCTCGGTGGCTCAGCCTGTAATCCCGCGCCTTTGGGAGGCTGAGGTGAGTGGATTGCCTGAGCCCGCGGGTTCGAGACCCGCCTGGGCAGCGAGACCTCATCTCTACAATAAATCAAAAAAAATCAGCCGGGCGTGGTAGCGCATGCCTGTAATTCCAGCTACTTGGAAGGCTGAGGTGGAAGGATCTCCGGAGCCCAGCAGGCGAGGCTGCAGTGGCCGGGAGCAGCCACTGCACTCCAGTCTGGGCGACAGAGTAAGACTCCAACTCAAAAAAAACAAAACAAAACAAAAATCTTTGTTGTAGATTATCATAAGTGAACTGTGAATGTTGCTTATTATAAGAGAAAATCCTTTCTTCTCAACCTTTCATCTTATTACCTACATTATGTGAATTCCTTCAAAGATTGTTTAGCCTATAGCCAGCTTGCATAGTAATTAAGACTTTCCTAGACACTTACATGCAGACTGATACAGAAAACTGTTCAAAGTTAGGCAACTTTGAATAGATGTGGTGCTCAGAAATATGCTGTTAATTTTAGAAAACCTCAAATAAAATATGAAAAAATAAGAGAGTGGTCTTGGCTTTTTTAGGGTTTCTTTTACAATTCCGATCTTAATGAGAGGATGGCATTGGGTCATTTAATTTAAGTTGTAGAGTTTGGACTGGAAGGGATTTTCTTTTTGTTTTTTTCTTTCTTTTTTTTGTAGAGAACAGGTCTTGCTATGATGCCCAGGATGGTCTTGAACTCCTGGGATCAAGCCATCCTCCTGGCTTGTCTCCCAAAGTGCTGAGATTTAAGCATGAGCCACTGCACCTGGCTTGGTATTTTCTAATTATAAGCCAATCTTCTCATTTTACTAATGAGGAATCTGAAGCCCAGAGAAATGAAGTACCTTTTCATAATTAATAAAAACTGATACTTATTAAGCACTTAGTGCCAAGCATTGTGTTAACAAATTTATATATGTTATCCCATTTAAACCTTACAACATCCTTATGAAATAGTTTCTAGTATTATTTCCCATTTTTCAGATGAGAAAATAAATGGTCAGTACAGTTGACTTGCTTAGGACCACACTGCTACTAAATATCACAGTTAGGTTGCAAAAGTAGGTCTGTTTGACTTGTAATTACCAATTTATGCTTGATCAAGATCATGGAATGCACTTTTGGCAGAGTTTTACCTAGAATCTCAATCTATGGAGTCCCAGCTCAATGTGTGTGTGTGTGTGTGTGTGTGTGTGTGTGTGTGTGTGTGTGTGTGTGTGTGTTTTAAAACCCTATACATCTTGCTACTTCTACAAAATCAGAGATTTTCAAGCTTCATCAAATGGTGTATCCTTACATTTATTTTAGGCATTTTATTAAAACACACTCAATCTTGATTGAAAAACATGATATGATACTTTTTATAAAGTATATTTTTAAAAATATTTAATTTATTCTGTTTTTTAATTCTGCTTTTAAAATTGTGTTATACTTCCAGAGATAATGATATTTTTATATAGTATAATTCCCAGCAGGATAAAAAATGAATAGTTGATTTTGATTTTACTGTGGGGTCAGCTTAAACTGAAACTGGTGGTGCCTTAATATACTTGCCTTGAGTACACTATATCTAGTTATATTAGTTTGGAAGTAAACAGTGATCATTCCATTGCATAAAAAGGAAGCTGGTGAAGTTAGCTATTCAAAAGCTGTCACTTACACCCTGAGACCTTTCCATTCTGAATAAAATTTTAAAGCAATAAGTTGAAACCTGTCTTTGCAAATGGAGTCATCCTGTGCCAACTAGCAACAAAATTGCCTGGTTTAAACAGAGATCTGGGTACACGGCAACTGGATTCATGAGTTTGCACTGTAAATCAATTAAATGCTGCACTTTAAATCTGCTATCTCTAAAGAAATTTGCAACAGCAGCTGTCCTGCCTTCTTGGTTTCCTATTGTTTTATGACTTGACTTATATGTCCAATAGGGTTGATCCTTAGAATCTTTAAACATGCCATTTGTCAGAGTGGCAAAAATTCAGGAAAACATCTTAGCTTCTCTTCCTTTGGAGTTGGGAACAATGTCTTTTAAGGTTCTTAAAACAACCGGGCAAACTTTTGGCTTACATTAACTCTGGTAGGCACTTTTCTCATGTAGAAAAGTATTTGTACATGGTGCTTGTGCAAGGTCATGTAATTAGCAAGGACTGAACCAGAACTTGAAGGCAAGTATCATTCTAGATGCTGAACACTCAACTGCTAAGTTACTAGGTTATAAGTTAATGAGCTAGAGTGAGTAGATATATATATCCCCTACTTATTTTTCTTTCTGAGCCTCTGATACCTGTGACATTTTCCCTTTTCTCTCAACAGAGATAGATAGATAGATAGACAGAGATAGAGATATATATACTGAGGTTTAGAGAAAGAGATCATTGTGTTGACCTCCACTGGTTTCACTGGCAGAGGGCACATAGACCCATATTCTTTTCTAATCAATGGTCAAACTAATCAATGGTGAAATGGTGAAAGCACTTTTTCACTGAATTTTACTAAAGAGTAGAATACAAGATTATATGTTTTCTTCTATGCTAATCTATTACTTTAATATTTTCTTATTGGATTTGCTTGATCTACCTAATGTGTGTTTTATGAATGAAATAGCTGTGCCATGTGAGAAAGTAATTTTCTAAGATCCATTTCCAAATAGCTTTGCCCTTCTGTTGACCAATCATTTGTTGTGATGTAATCTCCTCAAGAGAGCAACAGTTGGAAGAGACCCAGGTATTGTAAAATGTGGAAGAAGAAATATATTCTGCATTTCTGGGAAGTATTGCAGTAGGTATTATTATGCTCAGCCTTGACTCATCCTCACTATTCTAAGACAACAGTATAAACACATTGTTTTTTAATTTGCCTGTTAATTGTTAAAGTTACCAGTTGGACATTTTATTAGAATCTATAAACTAGCTTTTATCACCAATAAGTGACTAAGTGATGTTGAAATTCAGTTTGAGGTTTTTTGTTGTTGTTGTTTTATTTTGAGTTGGAGCCTCACTCTGTCACCCAGGCTGGAGTGCAGTGGCACACTCATCGCCACTGGAGACTTGACCAGCCTTTCAAGTAGCTGGAACTAATATAGGTCAACATTGTTTCATTCTGGAGTCAACATTGTCTCATTGAGAGAATAGCTACACCTATGTGATAAGTAAAATTGTTAAGAGTCTAAGTGAGTCCACTCATTTTGATGATAGTAATGGCTTCACTATTGAAATATAATATAGCATATCAATTTTTCTAATTATTTGTCTTGCCAACAGAATGTTATAGAAGAATATAGATGTATTGAGGTCACTGTCATCAACATTTTCAAGGGGAACTGTATGTTCTTTGTTTGCTGCTATAACAAATTACCACAAAATTAATGGTGCAAGACAATGCAAATTTATTATCTTATGATTCTGGAAGTCAGAAGTCTGAAATGGGTCTCATTGGGTTAAAATCAAGGTGTCAGGGCTTTCATTTCTAGTGGCTCTAGGGAAGATTCCTTTTTTTTTTTTGCCTTTCCCACCCAGCTTTTAGAGGCTACTCACATTCCTTGGTTCATTGTATTCTTTCATCTTCAAAGCTGACATGGTTGCTAAAGCCTTTGTCACATGTGTCATGCTGATATTATCTCTTCTGCCTCCATATTTCACTTTTAATGACCCTTGTGATTATACTGAACCTACCCAGGTTATCTAGAATAATCTTCTTATTTTAAGGTCAACTGACTAGCAATCTTAATTCCATCTGCAACCTTATTTTACTTCTTCCATGTAACCTAGCATATTCACAGTTTCCAGGAATTAAGACATAGACATCTGGAGGGGGAAGATTATGCTGCCTACCACAGAAACGTATGGCCTTTTTGGATTATAAAGGAAGTCAGCTTCTCATCTTATTATTGAAATAATAAACTAATCAGTATGGGCTAAATTTTGTCCCCCCACTTCCAAAACCTATATGTTGAAATTCTAACCCTTAATATCTCAGAATGTGACTTTATTTAGAAACATGGCCAATAGTGATGTAATAATAAGCTTAACTAAAATGAGGTCATACTAGACTAGGGTGGACTCTTAATCCAGTATGACTCTTGTCCATATAAAAGGGAGACATTTGGATTCAGGCACACATACAGTGAGCATAACATGTGAACATGAAGATGGCCATTCGTACACCAGGGAGAGAGACCTGGAGTAGTTCCATCCCTCACAATCTCAGAAAGAACCAACCCTATCAACACCTTGATTTCAAACTTCTAGTCCTCAGAACTGTGAGACAAAAAATTTGTGTTGTTTAAGTCACCCAGTTGTTTGTATTTTGTTACAGCAACCTTAGCAAACTAATATAGTCAGGATTGTTCTTTAGTTGATATCTAAGTATCATCATTCCCAGAAGCATTTATTTAGTAAATTTGTGTTCTATGATATGCTAGGTGCAGGCAAAATGATTTAGACATTAAAGAACTCATGATACACATTAGAAAATTTTTGTAAAATAGGTTCTGAAATATTTTACTTCACATCTCTGGTCATCAGTTTACTTAATTGTAGAATTAGGGCATTATCTTCATAATATCTAATAGCATTTCTAGCTTTAAAATTCTATAATTATATTATTTAAATAAGTAAATTCATATATCAAATAAAAAGTATTAAGTAACAAGCAAAACACTCAAAATTATGTTAAGCATTTCTTCAAGAAACTGTCTTAACTACTACCATCCCTGCTGTTCCTTGCCCACTTTCTAATCTTCTACTTTAAAAAGAAATAAAAATATTATTGAGAAACACTTTTGTTCTTTTAAATCTCTTGACCCTTTCGTAATTGGTTTAAGACATATGTTCAAAACATAGTACATTCATGGTTCTATGCATGCAGTATGAACTTAGTAGAAAAATTTAAATAAATGAGTAAGTTATCAAATATCTGTGATGATACATTAATATATCAACGTCCTTTGTGATCAGTGAATTAGAGAGCAAAGGGTTATTTTGTGAGAAACTTTGTCCTGATTTCCCAGTACTACAAAGTATATTGAAGTATTATGTGTTTTCACAAATCATAGATGAAGTTGTAGTTTCTAAGTAACTTTGATGATTTTTGCAAATGGTTATTAAGCTACTTGAATTAAATGGTCATGGTAATATAACAATTGCTAAATATGGCCAGAATCAGACCCTGAATAACATATTTCATACATTCAGATCTGGTATGATTACCACCTACAAATATAATTGTGATGCCAGAACCAGAAGCATGTCGTATAGCAGCCTCTCCCTTAGTGTCTCATATCCATGTGAGAAATATGACTAGGCAAGAGAAATACAGTGCCAATAAAAACATTAGGAGTTAATGTTAATACTAACTTTCAAACACATATACACCTATGATTTGGCAATAATATATGCTTTCTATTTTAATACCGTAGACTTGACATGGAGCAGTGTCTTTCAAACTGAGGTCTATAGACCCTTTGGAGTCCAAAGGCGTATTTTCAGACATCTTCAAGTTTTACGACAATTTTTTAACTTGAAGTTTTTAGGTAATTGACATCTTAAAAAGAAAAACCCACAATATGCACACGCACACTTACATCCAAAGCCTTTTCATGAAGTGTAAATAAAGATAAACTTCTCTTTTATATTTATAGATCACAGTTGAAAAATATTTGATGAAATAAGATTTGAGACAGAATACTTCAAACAGAGACCTAAAAATTAGATTTCATCTGTCTAGGAAAGACTTTGCTTTTGTTTTCTTTTTTCAAAGGAAGAATAAGGATATTTATGTGTGGCTATCAAATTTGATCTGTATGAGGCTTTTAAGTTCGTAAGCAATTTCTTATTCTATTAATGTATTTGTGGGGATAATCTTTTTTATTTTTTCAATTTTTTGATTGACAAACAAAGATTATATATTTATGGTGTACAAAATGATGTTTGGCTATATGTATACGTTGTGGAATGGCTAAATTGAGCTAATTAATATATCCATTATCATTAGTTTGTGGTGAGAACATTTAAAATCTACTATGTGTGATTTTCAATTATGCAATACATTGTTTTTAACTATAGTCACCATGTTATAGAGCTTTTGAACTTATTCCTCTTGCCTAACAAATTTTGTATTTCTTGACCAACATCTATCCAATTCCCCATTCCTTTCTAGTTCCTGGTAACCACCATTTTTCTCTCTTATATGAGTTCGACTTTTTTAGATTTCGCATATTAGTGAAATCAGGCAGTATTTGACTTTCTGTGCCTGACTTATTTCACGTACTATAATGTCCTCAAGGCTTATTCATGATGCTGCAAATGACAAAATTCCCTTCTTTGTTAAACCTGAATAATATTCCATTGTGTATATATACACATTATCTTTATTCTAATTTTTCTGTTGATGATCATTTAGGTTGATTCTATATCTTGGATATTGTAAATAATGCTGCCACAAACATGAGAATGTATATATTTCTTCAAGATAATGACTTTGTTTCATTTTACAATATATTCAGATGTAGCATTGCTGGATCATATGGTATGTAGTTCCATTTTTAATTTTTTTGAGGAACTCCAACTGTTTTCTATAATGACTATACTAATTTACATCTCCACCAACAATGAACAAGGGCTCCCTTTTCTGTGTGTGGGTAAATTTTTGCTTTTATTATTTGATTCATTACATATGTGTGTTTGTATGTTATTTCTCCACGATAAATGTCTGTGTTTAGATAACAACACCTACTAACCACCAGATGATGTGCTTTGAGGGATCTTCCTCTAACCCCTAATGAGCAGGATGTATACTTAAACTTTTTCTCTTAAGTTTTTGCAAGCTGATGTTAAATCAGAAATGAGAGATATAATAGAATCAAATAGTTCATCTATTTGTTTCTTAGCAAACCTACCCTTAACTCTTAACGTATGCTATGCAAATCTGAAGAAGCACTAAAAGACTATCTAGTTTAAGTGAAGAAATATGACTTTAACTTTTTTAAACAAATTTTAACCACCAATCAAAATTCTTTATAGGAGTGAGCTGAGAGGAGAGGTAGAATGGAGTTATGTAAATGATTTTTAAAAGTTAAGAAATAATAAGGATACATTCTCAATACTGTGAAATCTAAGGGACGTGCAGATTATTTTTATATAATAAACAATTTATTTACACTCATTTTTCCAATTTCTATGGGAAATTCCATAGTACTCTTCCCTCATTAGTTAATTAGAATATGATCTACATTTTAAAGATATTAACTTAGGTTGTTAATTGCAAGATTATAAAATGTTAGCAGTCAATACTTGTTGCAGTACAAACATTTTGTCTATTGAAATGTAGTAATGATTTACTTGTCTAATTTGCTTAGGGCTAGAAATGTAAGAAGAAACACAGTTTAATTAACAAATACATGTAAATCCAGGTATTACTTAGCTCATTAGGAGATACTGTATATCATTTGTCATTGTTATATATTCTGTATTGGTGCATTCATGTGGGATAGTTGTAAAAGCAGAGTTAAAGATACAAGGAAATCAGTTATCCAGTTGAGTTTCTGTTTATGTTTTTGACGTTAAATTTATTATCTCTTTGAAATTGATTTTTTACTTTTATAATAACATGTATTTTGCTATCTAAGTATTATTAGGTATTAATAGTCTATAGTTATTTATTATTTTAACATATTAACATTTGTTAAAATCAAGTAGCTTTAAAAGGTAATGAATTATTGCCAATGATGAAACATTCTGAGATCCAGGATATCAACTTTCTAATACATCTTTTTGGTAGAAACATTAACCCTCTTTAGAATTAGTCATCAGAGTTGTAGCTATAGATATATATGTCCATTTAGGTATATATATATTTATATATTTATGTGAAGGATGTGTACATTAAATTGTCTTGCACCCGTGCTCAGTGGCTCAGCCTGTAATCCCGCGCCTTTGGGAGGCTGAGGTGAGTGGATTGCCTGAGCCCGCGGGTTCGAGACCCACCTGGGCAGCGAGACCTCATCTGTACAATAAAAATTAAAAAAATCAGCCGTATATGGAAGCACATACCTGTAATTCCGGCTACTCGGAAGGCCGAGGCGGAAAGATCGCCGGAGCCCAACAGGCGAGGTTGCAGTGGCCGGGAGCGGCCACTGCACTCCAGTCTGGGCGACCAAGTGAGACTCCAACTCAAAAAAAAAAAAAATGGTCTTGCAATTTGTGTTCATGTCACTATGACTATTCTAGCTGGCAAGCATGAATATTAATTACACAGAATTTTAAGTTTGTTTTTTTTTTTAAATGAGAGCAGTGTACAATTTCTTTGTGCCCTAAAATAGTCATATGATAGGTTGTTATTAAAATCTCCTTCTGTTTCGTATATCCATCTAAGTGATAGTGGCCAATTATATATTTTAAAAGAAAGGTAAGAGATGTGTACAGTGAATTTCAATAAATTATAGCCCAATAATCAGATATCCTTTTATATTATTAGAATAGGCAGGGAGTCTGCTATTAACTTTATGCTTAGAATATGCTGGAATTTATTTTTTTGCAATGTCAACAAAGTCTGGCAAGTTAATTGTAAAATAAGGTAAATAGAGAGTTGGGTTTTTTTTTTTTTAAAGATAAAGATCATCAAATGTGGAATGACAGGTTAAAGTGACAGCTTCTGTTAACAGATTTACAATAGCAATTATTTTGTACATGTACACGTTTCATAAGTTCAAAGTATTAACTCATTACTATATATTAATCAAGATTCTTCTATATAAGACACCATTTAATAACTTAGCTTTAACAGAAGAATTTACCTAGTTTAATATATCCTGTTATTTTCAATATGAAAATTACACTATAAAATTCTGCAGACACATCTGCATATATGGACACCATGCCATTGGTATTGTGCTTAACTTTTACACTTTTCAACATTTTAAAATATCAAACTCTCACAACATAGACCAGGGTCATAGAATTAATCTTCCTTTTGCCTTCATAATATAATAATATACATACCCTTAATTTGAAGTTTGTATAAAAAATAGTGTAGGAGTGGATTGGTGCATGTTAAAAGAATTATTTTCACTAAGAATGATCAGTTGGTGTTTAACTATTAACAGAATTAGACTTTACATAGCATGTTATAACTTATCAAGTATTATAATAAAGATAACTCTTCATGTGAAAAAGAGCAGGTCAGGTTTTATACCCTCATGTTCCAGATGAAGGAACTGAGGTTCAGGAGGTAAATTACCTCTGCTAAGGTCACCAGACTAACAAGTAATGAAGCTTAACAGGTACAGTGGTGTCCAGACTCATAAAGTGGTCCCATTCTACCACTCCAAATGGCCACCTGAACTTCTGCTTACAGCCATGATGAAATAACATGAACAGGATTTGCTCTTTCACCTAAAAATCTAAAAACAGACAAAAAATAGAAAAAAATGAATTTCAGACCTTTGACAAAAGGCAGCACAGGACCATAGTTTCTGAGAGAAGGGAGACAAACAGGATGAGCTCTATAAGTGTCCCAACTCACTGCCTTGAGAACGTTCAGAGAATAGCCCTGAGTTAAGGAGACAGAATTCAGAGATGTCAGAGTGGCTAGAATTTTAGGGACAGCATACTGGAAGGGGAGAACACTGCACAGGAAGGAGCAAATTGCACATAGATCTTCAAAGATTTGTAGAGAAACCCCTCAAGTCTCTGGCTGACTACTGATTAGTTCAAGTGTGTGCTGAAACTGTTGAGGCAAGAGAAAGAATTATGAGAAAGTAACAGACAAAACAGGGATATTTTATATTCCCATCAGTCAGATTGGATTGGAAAACATATTTAATGAGGCATTTAGGAAAGTCTGTAGAAGAATATTCTCTCAATGATGGGACAGATTAGCCCTAGAATAAACACAGTTCTAGATTTGCCTAACAAATGGAAATCTCAAAAGAATCAAGCCATTTCCTAGTAACTTAAATATATCCCAGAACAAAGCCTTAATATATTTAAAGACTACAAAAACATCCATTACCCAACAGCAGCATTCATAATATCTGCTATTAAATGAAAAAGTACCAAGTGTGCAAAGGAACAGAAAAATATATAAACCTTATGCCAGTGACAAAGCAATAATAAAAACAGAATAAAAATAATAAATACAAAATTAGTGGAGAAAAGTGTTAAAACAATTATTACTGTATTACATACGTTCAAGTGGTAAATGATAGCATAAATGGGATGGAGAAAAAATATTGAAGATTTAAAAAATATTCATATTGAAATTCTAGAGACAAAAATACAGCACATGAAATGACAAATGCATTGAATAGTTTAAATAGCAGATTAGCCACTATAGAAAAAAACTTAGTGAACTTGAATGCATACAAGTGGAAATTATCCAAAATAAAAACTAGAGAGAAAATATGGGGAAAAAAAGAATGGAGCAACAGCAAGCTGTGGGACAATATCATTCAATCTAATGTATATGTTTTTTGAGCCTCACAGATGGGAAGGAGAAGAAAAACATTTAGAAATTAACAGTTGAAAATTTTACAGATTTGATGAAAACTATGCACTCACATAGCCAAGAAGCTCAACAAATCCCAAGAATAAGAAAGATGAGGAAAATGGCACCAAGGCATTTTAAACTCTAATTGCTGAAATTCAGGGGAAAGAAAGAGAAAAGCAGCCAGAGAGGGTAAAAAAACTGCACCTTGTGTACAAGGAATAAATATGAGAATGACAGGAGATATCTTATTGCATCAATGCAAAACAGAAAGCAATGGAGCAAAATTCTTAAAGTGCTGAAGGAGAAAATCTGTTAACCTGGAATTCAATATAAAAAAATGAAAACAAAATAAAGGCTTTCCCCCTCATTCAAAATATATATATATTACCAGCAAGTATCCACTATCAAAAATGTTAAAAGAAGTTCTCAGGCAGAAAGAAAATGGTACAAAATTGAAATTTAGGCCTATAATGGAAAGAAGACCACTGTAAGTAGTAAATATGTAGGCATAGATAAAAGACCTTTTATTTTTTTTTAAATTGCTTTAAAAGATAACTGTTTAATTTTAAAAAATTATTGGGGTTTTATCGTGCTTGTCAGAGCAAAATGTGCAGCAATAATAGTACAAAGGTCAGCAGAGGAGAAATGGAATGATACTATTATAAGATTCTTCTATTATATATGGAGTAGTATAATATGGCAACTTACCATGGAAATAAGTTGAAGAGGTATACCATGGTCTCTAAACCAATCATTATAATGGCAAAACAAAAAGTGATAAGATAACAAAAAATACAAAATAGAATATTAAAATCATTTAATACCACAAAAAAGCAGAAAAATAAAGGGGAACAAAATATACATAAGACAAATAGAGAACAAATAACAAGATTGTAGATTCAAACTCAACCCTATCAATAATCACATTTACTGCAAAATTGTCTAAACATACCAATTAATAGATATCATCATACTAGACTTAAAATCAGCTATCTACTGTTTAATAGCAATCCACTTTAAATATAAAGACACAGTTAAACATAAATGAATGAAAAGAAAACATGAAACTCTAATCAACAGAAAACCTGACTTTATTAATGTCAGATAAAGAACATTTTGGACAAAAATATTATAAAGAGGGTCATTCATATTGATAAGAGGATCAATTCATTAAGAGCACATAAAAATCCTAAATGTTTATGTACCTAATAACAGAGCTCTACAATACATGAAAAAATAACTGATACAACAGCATTGAGACAGCTTGGTGTAGTGGCTCATGCCTATAATCACAACACTTTGGGAGACTGAGGCAGGAGAATCACTTGAGCTCAGGAGTTTGAGAGTAGTCTGTACAACATAGAGAGACCTCATCTCTACAGAAAACAAAAAATTATCCAGGTGTGCTTGCATGTGCCTTTAGTTCCAGCTACTCCGGAGGCTGAGGCAGAAAGATCACCTGAGACTATCAAGTCAAGATTGCACTCTAGCCTGAGCAACAGAGTGAGGCCCTGATTCAAAAACAAACAAAAACAGAAATGATAAACAGACAAGTACACAATTGCATTCAGAAATTTGAAACACCTTCTCTAAGCAATTGCTAAAGCAAGGAGAGAGAAAATCAATAACTTTAAGATTTGAACAGCATTCTCAATCAGCTTGATCTAACTTACTAGTACACTCTACCAAACAATAGCAGAATGCACATTATTCTCAGGTGCACATGGAACATGATCAATATGGACCATATTTTGAGCCACAAAGCAAACTATAGAAAGTTTTAAAAAATCTTAAGAAGGATGTTCTTAGATCATAATGCAAATAAACTAAAAATTAATAAGTTGATGATATCTGGAAAATCTCCAAATATTTGGAAACTAAACAACACACTTATATATGTCAAGGAATAAACCACCAAGAAAATTAGAAGTCAGTGAAAATTAAATCATAACACATTGAAATGTACAGTTAAATCAGTGATTATAGTATAATTTAGAACGTTAAAAATGCACAGTAGATAAGTACAGTCTGAAAATCTATTGGTTGAGCATCACCTTAACAAACTATTACTAGAAGATCAAATTAAGCCAAAAGCAAGAAGAAAGAAGGAAATTATAATGCTAAGACCAGAAAAACATAAAATAGAAAACAGAAAATCAATAAAGAAATGAAATGAAAACAAAAGCTGAACCTTTGAGGGAAAAAAAGAAAGAGAGAAGACACAAATTGTCAATATCAGGAATGAGGGAGAGGACAGCATGATAGACTGTACAGACATTAAAAAATATACTTACAAGCTGTTAACAACCTATATGCCTATAAATTCAACAACTTAAAGAATTGGACCAATTTTTTAAAAGACAAAAATTACCAAAATTAATTCTAGGTGAAACACAATAACTCAATATATTTAATTACGAAATTGAATTTATAATGTGAAATCTTTCCTTAAGGAAATCTTTAGACCCAAATTGCTTCACTGATGAATTCTACAGAACTTCTAAGAAAGCAGTAATATCAAATCTACACAAACTTTTTCAGAAAATAGAGCTGAAGATGATGCTTTGCAACTCATTTGAGCACTTATTATGTCATAGACATTCTTCTAGAAACTGGTAAATAAAAAAGATGAACATTTGCTTCCTGTCCTCC